>JAODAL010018668.1:0-74138 GCA_025379985.1 Phyllomedusa bahiana | reverse complement strand
TACTCCATTTTTTTGCACCCCAGAATGTCATTGTGCCACTGTCTGACCACATGCTGCTGCCGCCGGGACCTCCACACTGTGTCATTGTGCCACTCTGTGGCCTACTCCAGTTTTTGCCACCTCCAGAATGTCATTTTGCCACTGTCTGACCACATGCTGCTGCCGCCGTGACCTCCACAACTGTGTCATTGTACCACTCTGTGGTCTACACCTGTTTTTGCCACCTCCAGAATGTCATTGTGCCACTGTCTGACCTCATGCTGCTGCCGCCGTGACCTCCACACTGTGTCATTGTGCCACTCTTTGGCCTACTCCAGTTTTTGCCACCTCCAGAATGTCATTGTGCCACTGTCTGTCCACTGTCTGATGTTGCCGCCTGAGCTCTCAGCTTGTTTTTTTCCAGCTTTCGCTGGCATGACTTTATCAGGCAACATTGCCGCTTCAGTTTTTTGGTCAGTTTTGCCCTCTTAAGTGCCCAGGGAATTTTATAGTGAAGCGATTCTAAGAGCGGCGGCAGTCATGTGCGTGACATACTAAAACACAACATTGTATGAAGACCAAACCAAGCTCCCTCTGCATATTTAAGCATGGCACAACGTTCTACAGCACACTGCAGGCTCTGTGCAGCCTGGAAATAGCTGTTTTTTAACGTGATTCGTCCCAAAGTAATTTGGAATGAAGTTATTTTTTGTCGGGAAATTCGGCGAAGTGAGCGAACCGAATTTTGAGAAATTCGCCCATCTCTACCTATAACCACAGGGCACCCAGTCCAGAACCTATGCTTTGAGAGATCCTTACAATCTCCCTACAATATTTGGCAAGATAAAAATTCCTAACAAGGGAATAACAACAATAATAACCAGCGGGGGCGGGGCGGGGGCGCTGCCCACTTGCCCCATAGACTTTCATTATCCACGGCGCGTATCCCGCCGGGATAATGAACATGTCACTTTCTCCCCGCATGGCGTATTCGCCGAGCGGGGAGCAGATACGGAATCAATAGTTCTCTATGAGAACTATGGATTACTGTAATGCCTGGCACGGATTCCAGCCATATTGCAGCGCAGTACGGCGCGCAATACGACTGGAATCCGTGCCCAAAATAAGCCGTGTGAACGGCCCCTTAGAGGCAAAGACCTATACAAATGTTGCCATAAAATATTGTATCAAGCACATAATCAATCCGTTAACTTCTTAACCGCTTCCCAACATTGGACATACATGTACATCCTAGCGAAGACCTGGGCATTGTAAGGCCCGCGGGCCGCATCCAGCCCTCTAACTAACCAGATGCAGCAGCCCACGGCCCATACAATGCCCAGACCAAACTAATAGTAGCGCTGAAGGCCCGCCATGGCAAGGTAGTGCAGAGAGGTCGCAGCCGAGGCAGGCCTTCAGTGCTACTATTAATACGCCGCTGCCTCTCCTCAGCCGCCCAGCCTTATTACTCTGTGCGGCCGAGGAGCTGCCAGAGGAGCGTCATCATGACTCCAGTGTTGGGCAGAAGAGGATGGCGGTCATAACGACCTATCCCTGACACAGCTTAGTTGACAGAAGAGGTTATTGGTCTAAGAAAAAAAATGGTAAAACACATTAAACACTCTTAATAAATCTGGTATCGACGCATTTGACTGAACCACAAAATAAAGACAACGTGTCATTAATATCACATAGTAAGCTTCCACAAAAATAAACCCAAAACTAGTTTTTCCCCGTTCACCCTATGTTTTTTTTTTGTATTAATCTGGCCCTCTAAAACCATCCCAATTTCTCATGCAGCCCCATGGGAAAATTAATTGCCCACCCCTGCTCTAGATTTTAGCACAGGCATCTGTTATAAGGATAAATCCATGACAGTCTTTATTTTTCAGACAGCAAAACAATATCATGGCTTATGTCAGCCAGAGCGCAGGAGCAAATAAAGTCATCGTGGTACATTAATAGCCTAGGCATGACACACACCCGCTACCAACATGTGGCGACCTCATCCATTCTAGATGGGTCATAGGTGGAACCCAGCTTTGTCTCATCCTGTGCCAGGGCACAGTTCTACTTTCAGGAACATATCACACTGAAAAACACTCCAGTGTCAGGCTGGGAACAACACTCCAGCTTACCTGACTCTCCAGGCTTATACAGGCCAACAAAACCTGGCCTGGAACCTAGAGACATAGATGTGACCATCCCAATCAGCTCTTTGACCACTCCAGTAAAAGCCGGCCCCGGATCAGCTGTTATAAGCAGCTATACTAAATAACAAATACATACCACTTGCATATTGCTGACTACACCCATAGATAATTGTCTGTTACTTCACCGAGGACAGGCACCTCTGTGACACATACCTTCCATCAATTGCAGTCCCTTCCTTCAGTTGCCGATATATAATCCTACATCAAAGCATTGCCACCGCTGGAGAATAGAGATGAGCGAACCCTAAAAAGTTCAAGACGAACCTCAAATTCTGATACGTTCGGTTCGAGGTTCCGGTTCCACTACATTAGGGGGCAGTACCATTGGTGGAAGCAAGAACATGGCAGTGGGGAGCAGTGAGGTTCTGGCTCCACTACATTAGATGGTGTACAGCAGCCAGCCTTCTGTGTACCAGGTGTGGGAGCATAAGAATCGCTTTCAACCTAACCATCCCACAGCTAAAAGCCTGAATGTCCGCATTGCCAGGTTGTTGGCCTTGGAAATGTCTCCTTTCTGCCCAGTGGACACAGATGAGTTCCGCCACGTCATGACTCTGGCATGCCCCCAATATCAGAGGCGGAGCAGGCATTTCTTTGACAGAAAAGCTGTCCCTGCCCTGGCCCACCACGTTACAGAAAAGATCTCCAGCGCGTTGCCTGCATCTGTGTCCACCAAACTTCCTCTCACTACAGACACATGGACTAGTAAGCATGGTCAAGTTACATCTCACTGGGTGAGTTTGGTGGATGACAGTGTCTCTGGTGATGGGTCTGGGCCGACACACTGCCAGGATGGTGCAGAGTCCAGATCCCCAAGCAAGAGTTTGGATGTGTGGTTTGAAGGACAGATTGGAGTCAAAGGTTATCCCAAGGCAGCGGACTTGTGGAGTCGGTGAGAGAGTGTAGCCGTTGACAGTGACAGAGAAATCAGGTGAAAGGATAGAGTGGGACTGTCACAATTGTATCGGTCTTCTTTAGGCGGTGGTTTGAGGTCGAGGGTGGGTGCAGGACAGCAGTTCACCTCACAGAGTAGAGGCCATGAGGCTAGCCAGGGTTCTTGTGACGGTCAGGATGAGGAAGTGGAGGAGGAGGCATGCATGGACACCATCGGTACTGATTATCCTTCAGTGGTAAGAGATTGGCACAGATTACAGGAGGAGGGAGAGGAGGAAGATCCCGTTAGTGCCTCTCAACCCCGAGGCTTGGGAGATCCCGGCAGCCCTCCGGACCCCGAGGCTTGGGAGATCCCGGCAGCATCTCACACATGAGTGCTTGGGTGCTACATTACCTGCAAGATGATCCACGCATCAAGGCAATAAAAATGAACAGTGATTACTGGGTGGCCAACCTCCTTGATAAATGTTACAAGACAAAAGTGAGCAATTTCCTTCCACCCACAGAAATTGACAATAGAATTCAGGATTTTGAGACAGTGCTCATTGACCAACTCAAGACATCTTTTGCGTCTTCTTCCCATTCTAGTGTCACAGTGGAAAAACGTCAGCAACGAGGCAGCAGTAGAACGTCATGCAGCCACAGCAGCAGCATAAACAGCAGCAGCAGGCAGTGTGGCAGAAGCATACTGGGTGACATTTGGCAATCGATTTTTACCACCTCACCAACATCTGCAATGCAGGGCAGTATTCAGACACACAGAGACCTCCTTAAGACCATGGTTCATGACTACCTGCAGCTCCACATCGATGTTTTTGGATTTAGTCTGGACCCATTCAAGTTCTGGGTGTCCAAACTGGATGAATGGCCTGAGCTTGCTTGACATGCCACAGAAGTTTTATCCTGCCCAGCAGGCGATCTCTAGCGGCGATCTCTCATGTGAACGCCGCTGCATGTTCCTCATTGCCCTCAATGATAAACTCACTGCTAATTGTTAGATGCATCTCTGGGTCCGTTCTGTCGGTCCCTGAGAGGCATCTGCAAAGCATATGTTCACACGGATGCAAGATGCCATGTGAACATACCCTTAGAGGCCAATTTTCTTCACTACGTTGTTACATGTGTCCAGTTTACTATTACAGATGGTAATTACAGCTTCTCTCCACTTGTAGAGGTTTCTTACTGCCATGTTCTTACTGCCACCAATGGTACTGCCACCTAATCTTGTTGAACCGGAGCCTCACTGTTCCCTATTGCCTAATCATGTGGAACCAGAACCTCGCTGTTTCCCACTGCCATTTTCTCACTGTCAATGGTGCTGCCATCTAATGTAGTCCGTGGCACCTCCTATAGCTACGCCCCTGCTTGCTAGCTGTCCTCCTCATCTTTTCAGTTAGCCATTGAAGGGAATGAAGTATTTTAGTCTCTCAATTTTTTTCTGTCACTTTTAGAGGCAAATTTTATTTACTAAGTTGTTCCACATGTTCTTATCACCTGTATACGTTCCTCATTGGCATCTTCTCACTGCCACCAATGGTAATACCGCCGAATCTTGTTGAACCGGAACCTCTATGTTCCCTATTGTCATGTTCTCGCTGCCACCAATGGTACTGCCGTCTAATCTAGTCCAGCCTGCAGAGGCGTAAGTTCAAGTTCTTGGGCCCTGGTGCAAAAAGTGAAATGGCCCCCCCCATTTAACATATCAGTGGGCCCCTTTTTGACAGGAGTACTACCCGTACTGCCCTATTGGCACCCCTGCCAGTTACCATGTGCCATTTCCAATACCGGTGTCATCTTATGTGTCAAAGAGGCTTTTGTGCCCACTCAGTATGCACCCCTATAACTACACCCCTGCCAGCTAAACCCTCCATGTTCCCCGTTGGGATGTTCTTGTGTTCCCAAACATATATCACATGTACAAAGCTTCCCAAGCAGGGCATAAGTTTAAGTTCATGGGGCCCCTGGTGCGAAAAGTGAAATGGTGCCCCTGCCAGTTACCATGTGCCACAACCTCAAACAGTCACAAAGAAGTTGTTAGCCAGCTCACTTATATAATGAGAATCTAGAGTACCTTTGAGTTGCACAGCACAGAGATCCCCAATCAATTCCCCCTTTGGGAAAGCAGCAGCAGTGAACTTTAACAGCATCCCCGCTTGCATTTGCTCCAAATTAGAGAAACATGATGGCTTTAGCCTTTCCTTTAAAAATTCATCATCTTTATTGCAAGCCGTTTAAAATATAACGATACAGAGTATGGAGGTTGCGGATACAGTACCCATATACAGTACCGTTGGTACTGCCGCCTAATCTTGTTGAACTGGAACCTCCATGTTCCCCATTGGCATGTGCTTGCTGTCACTAATGGTACTGCCGCCTAATCTTGTTAAACTGGAACCTCTATGTTCCCCATTGGCATGTTTTCGCTGCCACCAATGGTACTGCCATCTGTCACGTCAAGTGAGGTGCAGTGAGCCCTAACTGGAACCCAGCCCACTGTCCCTGCCTGCTTGACGTGCTGCCTAGGCGGCAGACGGCAACGGGCACAGTCCCTGGCTGCTAAAGTGCTGGGCCGTGAGAAGCAAGAATGTCAGACAGTCCAGGTCAATATCAAATAGGAACGCCAAAGCCACAAATCAGAACCAGAAGAATAAACGTAAACAAGCCGAGGTCAAAAGCCAAACGGAAGCAAAGCACAAAATCAGGAGAAGCCGGGTCAGGGAAAACAAGCCAGGTCAGGTACACGATAAGCAAAACACAATATAAGAAAAGTAACAAGGTAGCCAGGAATATCACAGGGCCAGCACCAGCCTTCAGGGAGTTTAAATGGGATTCCTGGATACCGCCCCTGCAGCTGATTGGAGCGGCCTCCGGTCCCCCCATTGGCTGGTGCACTCGCCCCCTGTCAGGAGTGGTGGGCGTCTGTCACTCACAGAGCTGTCAGCAGCAAGTGTATCAGGGAGGGAGCGCACATCACTGCTGCAGCCTGTCTGCAGCCTGAGCACAGCTTAGCCCGGGACGAGTCCCCCCCCTTTTAGGAGGGGCACCGGACCCTTCCTGGTCTGGGTTTGTCGGGTGAGACTCATGGAATTCCCTCACCAGGCGATCAGCATGGATGGATTTCCCCGGAACCCATGATCTCTCTCAGGACCATACCCCTTCCAATGGACCAGGTACTGCAGTGACCTTTGGCCTATAGCGAATCTAAAATCGGGGACTTCATTTTCTAACTCCCCCTCTATTCGAACTGGAGAGGAGGCTTAGAGGGCGGAGTCACAGGCTGAATATACCTCTTACGAAGTACACGAGGGGACACGTTATGTATACAGAGAGAAGAGGGTAATTTTAGCTGATGAGCCACTGGGTTAACCACCTCCTGAACCACATATGGATGTTCAGGTACAGGTGGAGGGCATAGTTCACCAGGAGGACGAGTTCTGGGAACCTTAGCCCGCGCGCAAACTTCACAAGATGCCGCATAGGCCTCAACGCTAGCACAGCCGCTTCCATATAACACATTAGCTTGCACATCAGTATTGCCCATCATGGTAAGGAGACATTTGTCAACACACCGTTGTCCCCACCTGACTAATTTCCTTGAATTCCAGTCAAACACTGGATTATGTTTCTGAAGCCAGGGCAGCCCCAAACCACATCAGCGGGCAGCCCCTCCATGACGAATAAATACACTTTTCATATGTATGGATCCAACCACCATCTCCAGTCAGGGGTTTCAATATTGGATTGCGCCCCGAGTTAGTGGGGTGGAGTCAAATAGCCACTACCCGCCCGTGAGTCAGATAGCGGTCTACAAGGTAGGCCCAGACTTTTACGAAAGACGCATCAACAAAAATTTGAAGTGGGTCCAGAATTCCACAAACCACTCCCAGAACCGGACAGCGACAAGTATGAAATCTTAACTGGTAGCAGCAACTTATTAGATACAATAGGAAATACCTGCTCCCAGGTGATCCCCTTTCTGACCCTAGGCGTTGGAGTTTTTCCGACCTGGTCTCCGTTGGACATTCCCGAAAATTTTGTGTCCATCTTCTCCACAGTAGAAGCACAACCCTGGATGCAACGGTAATCCTACGGTCTCAGCCGCAGTGACAGAAAAAGCCCCCACTTGCATGGGCTCCTCTGAGTTTAAATCGGAAACAACGGGTTTAGGGGTGACCAAGGTATGGACCACCAGGGGGGGAACCTTTTCCTGCCTCTCTCCTAAAAAAGTCTGTCCAGACGAACGGCCAGTGCCATGGCCTCATCTAAGGGACCAGGGGTAGGGTGAATAAATCCTTTTACATGGTCAGCTAACCCAATCTAAACTGGCATCTGAGAGCTGGGTCGTTCCACCCAGACGGAAGCACCAGCGACGAAATTCGGAGCAAAACTCCTCCACAGTTTCCACCCTGCCTCAAGGTGGTCAGTGAGCCCGGCCACAGCTTCCCCCATTTTGGGTCATTAAAAGAGTTACCCTAAAGCGGCAAAGAACCTTCCACAGAAGACAGTTCAGGTGAGTCATGCGGTAACGAAAATGCCACTCCTGGGGGAACCCCGCAGTAAGGACATAACAATTCCACCCTTTGTTCCTCATTCCCTGAGGTAAGTGGGCGGAGCTAAAATACAGGCGACAACCCTCTCTTTAAAAGCCACAAAGGCCTTCCTGTTAAACCCGGAACTGTCAGGCAAAAGGATAGGGGGTTCCACAGGAGGGGAAGGTAATGCAGGGACCCTCTGACTTGGGGTAGCCCCCTGTTGTTTACCTCAGCCAGATCCTGGGCTGCGGGTTAGCCCCCCGCATCTGCTCTACCAGAGCTGTCATGGGGGCCATAGTGAGGGTAGAGCAGTAACGTTCGGCCCGTGATAATGTCACGTCAAGGAGGTGCAGTGAGCCCTAACTGGAACCCAGCCCACTTCCCTGCCTGCTTGACGTGCTGCCCTAGGCGGCAGAGGGCAAACTGGGCACAGTCCCTGGCTGTAAAGTGCTGGGGCCGTGAGAAGCAAGAATTGTCAGACAGTACAGGTCAATATCAAATAGGAACGCCAAAGCCACAAATCAGAACCAGAGGAATAAACGTAAACAAGCCGAGGTCAAAAGCCAAACGGAAGCAAAGCACAAAATCAGGAGAAGCCAGGGTCAGGAGAACAAGCCGAGGTCAGGTACACAGATAAGCAAACACAATAAACCGAACCAAGTAACACGAGGTAGCCAGGAATATCACAGGGCAGCACTCAGCCTTCAGGGAGTTTAAATGGGATTCCTGGTTACCGCCCCTGCAGCTGATTGGAGCGGCCTCCGGGTCTCCCATTGGTTGCACTCGCCCCCTGTCAGGGAGTGCTGGGCTCTGTCACTCACAGAGGTCGGGCAGCAAGTGTATCAGGGAGGGAGCGCACATCAGCTGCTGCAGCCTGTCTGCAGCCTGAGCACAGCTTAGCCCTGACACCATCGGTATAAATATATACTTCATCGATAACAAACGTATGACCTACAACACCACCATATAAAGACCACATAGTGCTCAGACACCAGCTCAGGTCACCTTACATAACAGTAACTACATCACTGATCTAACAGATGCAAAATAACCCCTGACATCCAGGGACTCACAGGAGGCGTCATCTCTGATCAGTCATTCTCTGAATTGTTCTTTTTCCCTTTTCCTCTCCTTCCGTGCAGACCACCATGACGACTTCTCCCGAACGCAACTCGTCCCTGCAGAATGTAACCCCCAAACATCTTAGAATCCTCACTTTATCAGCACTTCCCTACCAATTTCCTATTGTTTTGGGAAATCCCCATTAGGTAAATAGGAAAGTAATGTTGCCCACCATTAAGTAGGTAGGTATGTAGACCCCAGTAGGTAGGTATACAGCTCTTTGTAGGTAGATATGCTGCCCCCTGGAGGTAGGTTAGCAGCCCCTGTAGGAAGATTTACAGCCCCCTGTAGGTTATATAGCCCCCTGTAAGATATATAGCCCCAGTAGGATATATGGCCCTCTTTATATAGCCCCCGGTAGGATATATGGCCCCAGTAGGATATAGGATATATCCTCGAAATAGATACCAGTAGGCGAATTGAAAACTCACACCAAATAGTAAATTTATCATCGTACACTCTCACAGAAACTGAGAGTGTACAGTAAAATTCAATTTATTTATTTGGATCAAGGATATACACCTTTTTGGTCGTAAGATGCGTTGGCATAAGTACCATGCTCTAAAGAATAGACGTGAATGTTTAGAGCTAGGAATTGAAGATGGAATGCTGGAGGATGTCAGGCTCTTATATAGCCTGGCAGATGAGGACATTTCTAATGGAAAAGGTCCTTTCACAAACTTACGCCTAAAGAGTAAAACAATGCCCCCTCTGGGAGATGTATCTTGTATCGATGTATTCATGTCACAGGTAATGAGAGATTTGGAACATTTGGAAAAGAACAGCAATATTAACTTTTCCAACTGTACATTTAAGGAGAGATAGGCGATCTCAAAATTAGAACAAAATCAAGAAATTGTTATAAAATCTTCCGATAAGGGTGGAAACATTGTTTTGATGGATCATGACGATTACAAAAACATGTGTAATAGACTTTTGAGTGATCGTACTTGTTATGAAATTTTGAGAAAAGATCCAACAGATGAGTTTAAGCAAGAATTGCTTGCAATTCTCTCATCAGCAAAATCTAATGAACTGATTAATGTCTCAGAGTTTGAATTTCTATTCCCTAAATTTCCACGAATAGCGACTTTTTATAGTCTCCCCAAAATCCACAAGGGGGCTAACCCCCTGAAGGGAAGACCCATAGTCTCGGGTGTGGGATGTCTTACACAGAACTGTGAGAGTTACTTGGATCAGGTCCTACAACCCTTTGTGGAGTCTTTGTCATCCTACACACGGGATACTATGGACTTTCTGAGAAAATTGGATGGAGTCACAACATCAAAAGATAGCTTCTTAGGAAGCATTGATGTGGAGTCACTCTACACGTCCATACCACACGATCTGGGGGTAAAGTCGGTGGAGCACTTCCTTAAAAGTAGAGGTCAACAATTCGACTCCCATAATAAATTAATATTAGATCTTTTGAATTTTGTCCTTACAAAAAATGTTTCCTCTTTAATAGGAAATTATACCACCAATTAAGAGAGACAGCCATGGGCAATTCTTGTGCCCCGAGTTATGGTAATTTATATCTGGGATGGTGGGAGGACTGTATAATATTTGGAGATGACCCCCCTGAGACATGTTGAAAATATTCGTTTTTACACTCAATATATCGATGATATATTCATTTTGTGGAATGGGAAGAAAGAAGAGTTCATTGAGTTTGTAAAAATCCTTAATCTGAACGATATAGGACTTAAATTTACGTACGAATTACACTCTAAACAACTTCCTTTTCTAGACGTAATGGTGTCCAAATGAAATGATGGGAGATTGAGGACTTCAATTTTCCATAAAAAAACTGGACTAGTGGGCATCCCTATCCTCTAAAGAAAGGAATTCCACGTGGACAATTCTTGCGTTTATGCCGGAATTGTTCCTCCAAAAATGAATTTGTTAACCAAGCAAAAGATCTCTATCAGAGATTTAAAGAAAAACAGTATCCCGAAGGAATTTTAAAGGAATCATACCGATTGGCACTTAGAACAGACAGAAGTCATCTTTTGATCCCTAGGCAAAAGAATAAAGAACTACAAACGGGAATTCTGAGAGTGATAGGGACCTTCGATGAGGCCTCTAGTGAAATAAGAAATATCCTTACAAAACATTGGGACATCTTATTGATGGATCCTGATATTAAGGATAAAGTAGATCCTCGTCCAGCAATCACGTTCAGAAAAGGCAAAAGTCTGAAAGATAGACTAGTAACAAGTCATTATGTACCTCCCCTTGCTGATACAATGTGGTTGAACAGGCAACCTAAGGGATGCTTTAGATGTAGTGGATGCATTTGTTGTACGTATCTTGAGACAGGAAAAACTTTCTCGAACTCTAAAACAGGAAAATTATTTTTTATTAAACATTTCATTAACTGTCGTTCAAGAGGGGTAATTTACCGCATCAAATGTGCCTGCGGATTAGATTATGTAGACAAAACCACTCGTGAATTGAGAAGAAGATTCGGTGAACATCTGAGCGATATTCGCAGAAAGAGAGACACCCCATTATCAAAACATGTTTGGAAAATGCATGGGGGATCTTTTGGTGATCTCAAAATAATGGGGATAGATTTGATACCCCCAAGCGACAGGAAAGGAGATCTAGATCTAGATCTCCTCAGATGGGAAACTTTCTGGATATATACATTAGAAACAACACATCCAGCAGGACTGAATGAACAGCTGAATTTCAGCTGTTACTTGTAAAATATGTAAATAATTCCCATGTTATATTGCTGTGATTGAACAAAAAGCCGAATATCGATGGTCATTTTTAACACTTAGTATAACAGTATGTCCTCCTTTGTTCTGGATATTGGTACTGTGAATCATATTCCTTTTATCATCTGTTTTCTTTTCTTTTCTGTGCATTTAATACATTCTATTCAGGTTTATTTGTCATGTTCATCTATGACAATGCCAAACAAGACCTCATATTTATTAGGTTGATATAGTCCGGGCTGTAGGCGGCATAACTAAGATAAACAGGGATATGCCCACCCTAAATGGGCGTAGTAAACTGAGCTCATTTTATAATAGGGGCCGTGTTATGGAGGCGGTATTTACCTACAGCATCCACGCTGAGGGCGGAAGCGGTCATCAGCTTCTGTCTATTAATGGCGGAAACAGTATGTTTATGATATATAGGAGGCTAGTATTGATACACCCTATATTTTTGGATGGAGCTTTTTTTGTTAATATGAGTCTTTTAAATTGTCAAGTACAGGTTACGTTTTAATTTTATGTAACAATTTTGCACACTCCATTTTTTAATGTTTTTTCTTGTTGGTGTGATGGAGTAATTACCTGACCTATTGCTTACTGTCAGGATTAAGTTTTCCCAGTAGGATATAGCCCTCTTTATATAGCCCAATTTATATAGCCTCCTTTATATATGCCCCCTTTATATAGTCACCTGTAGTATATGCCGCCTTTATATAGCCCCCTGTGGTATATGCGCCCTGTAGTATATGTCCCCTTTATATAGCCTCCTGTAGTAGATGTCCCCTTTATATAGCCCCCTGTAGTATATGTCCCCTTTATACAGCCCCCTGTAGTATATGTCCCCTTTATACAGCCCCCTGTAGTATATGTCCCCTTTATATAGCCCCCTGTAGTATATACCCCCTTTATATAGCCCCCTGTAGTATATGTCCCCTTTGTATATGCCCCCTTTAAATAGCCCCCTTTATATATGCACCCTGTAGTATATGCCCATTTATGTAGCCCCCTTTATTTATGGCCCCTTAATATAGCCCCCCTTTATATAGCTCCTTTTATTTATGGCCCCTTTATATAGCCCCCTTTATTTTTTGCCCCTTTATATATCCGCTTTTATATACAGGACCTTTATTTATAACCCCTTTTATATATAGCCCTATTTATATATAGCCCCCTTTATTTATGGCCCCTTCATCTAGCTCCTTTTATATATAGCACCTTTATTTATGGCCCCTTTTATATATGGCCCCTTTATATAGACCCCTTAATTTATGGCCCCTTTACTATATACATACTTGCCAACTTTTAAAAGTGGGAAGGGGGGAGACCTGAATGAGCACCACGCCAAAATTTTCATGATCGCGTCCCATCTTGTTGGTGAGCCATGCTCCCCCTGAAAAAGCCAAACCCACTCCACCTAACTGTGTAATGACTCTGGAAGAAAGCTAAATTAGGGTTTTGGCGTCACCTAACTTTTCAGGACATTGGCTAGCCTATTCAGCATCCAGAAAAGCTGGGCGATACCGCCAAACTGTGCCTGAACCTAAACCATTACAATCAATATTTCTACCATACAGTGACCATATAGTGGTAGACACCTCTAGCCAGGTAGATGCTCCCTATAACCAGGTAGTGTCCCCTTGTAGCCAGGTAGCACCCCTTATAGCCAGCTAGCACCTCTGATAGCCAGGTAGTGGCCCCTTACAGCCAGGTAGTGCCCCCTTGTAGTTAAGGAGTGCCCCGTACAGACAGTTAGTGCCCCTATAGCTAGGTAGTTCCCCCTTGTAGCCAGGTAGTGCCGCCTATAGCTAATAAAAATAAAATAACGAAAACTACTTACCTCACCAGGATCCCTGCAGCACGTTCAGCTCCAGAGATCTCCTGGGCCGGTGGAGGCTACCGACCCAGGAGACTCAGCATGAGTACAGCCGTGCATCACCCCCCCTGCGACGCGGATCTGTATGTACAGCGCTCACCGAGCACTGTACATACAGGGAAGAAGGGAGGAGGGGAAGATGCCTCCTGCCTTCTCCCTGTATGAGCAGCTGCACTGAGAGTGCAGCTGCTGACTGACTCTGGTGAGCGGCACCCGCCTCGCCTGCCCGCTGGCGGCCGGAGGTTCACTGACTCTTCCAGGGGGGCGGGAGGTTACCCCAATTTGCGGGAACCTCACGCCCAAATCGGGAGAGTTGGCATGTAAGCCTTTATATAGCTCCTTTATTTATAGCCCACGTATATAGCCCTCTGTAGATTAAAAAAACTATTAAAAAACATTACTTACCTCTCCGTGCTCCCCGCTGTGGTCCACGCTACGGGAGATTAATTCCGGCGTAAGCGACTTGACGTCATGACACCGACCATGTTGGGACTTGTTTCCCAGACTTTCCTAGGCCGGACTTCCACGGGCTGCCAGCCTAGGAAATACGGCGGCGCAGGAAGCGATGACATGCGCCTGCGACCCGGGGTGAGGCATCCGTGACAGTACCCCTCCCCTTTGGCCTCCCTCTTTTTCTGGCCTGAAGGAATCTCTGGATTACGTTATGGTCCAGAATGTTGCCTTCTGGCTCCCAGGACCTCTCTTCTGGCCGGAACCCCTTCCAGTCAATGAATAAATGTCGCTTTCCCCTGATCGTCTTCATGGCCAACACCTCCTTTATGGTAAAGACGTTGGTGGTGTCAGCCTCAGGAGTCGGAGGGGCAGCCTTCTGGAAGAAACGATTCAAGACCATTGGCTTTAGAAGGGAGACGTGGAAGGAGATTGGGACACGTATCGTGGGGGGAAGACGAAGCTTATAGGCCACTGGGATGATGCGTTTGAGCACCTCGAATGGTCCCAGGAACCGAGGACCCAGTTTGTAGCTGGGGATCTTAAGACGGGTATACTTAGCAGAGAACCACACCTTGTCTCCAGGAGAGTAGATTGGAGAAAGTCTTCTCCGTTTGTCTGCTTTAGTTTTCATACGAGCAGAAGCCTGTTGAAGAGACTGGCTTGTCTGATTCCAGATGGCCGTTAGGTCACGGACCAGATCCTCCAGGGCCGGAACTTTGGAGGGTACAGAGATGGGCAGTGGTGGGCGCGGAAGTTGTCCGTAGACAATGAAGAAGGGGCTCACCAACAGACTCCGAGTCTAAAGAATTGTACAAGAACTCTGCCCAAGGTAACAGGTTAGCCCAGTCGTCTTGACGCGCCGAAACGAAGCAGCACAGGTAGTTGCCCAGGACCTGATAAACCCTCTCCACTTGTCCATTGGTCTGTGGATGGTATGCCGAGGAGAAATCCAATTTAACTTGTAGCTGGGCACAGAGGGAGCACCAGAACTTAGAAATGAGCTGGACCCCACGGTCCGAGACGATATGCAGAGGAAGTCCATGCAACCGGAAAATGTGCTGGAAGAAAAGGCTGGCAAAACGAGGAGCAGAAGGAAGGAACGGAGGAGGAACAAAAAGGGCCATCTTCGAGAACCAGTCAGTGACTACCCATACAATGGTATTACCGGAGGAGAGAGGAACATCCATGCCACATGAGTCCAAGGGCAATTGGGGATTGGTAGTGGCTGAAACAAACCTGCCGGTTTGAGACAAGGCGACTTGTTTCGGGCACAGGAAGGGAAAGATTCCATGAATTCACGAACATCTTTAGGGAGATCAGGCCACCAATAAAAATGAGAGATCAAGGAGCAGGATTTTTGCACCCCCGGATGTCCAGCCACTCGGGAGCAATGTCCCCAATTTAGTATCTTCCTTCGTAGAGCCAGGAGGACGTATGTCTTGCCCGGTGGGATCCGTTGAAGATCTACTGGGACAGCGGAGATCAGCCGCTCAGGAGGAATGATGTGCCGCAGAGCTGGTTCATCCCCTATCACGTCCAAAGAGCGAGAGAGGGCATCCGCCTTGACATTCTTTTCTGCCGGGCAGAAATGAATGAGAAAATCAAACCGGGAAAAGGAAAGCGACCAGCGGGCTTGGCGTGGGTTTAGTCTGAAGGTAAAGGAGGTTCTTCTGGTCAGTGTAGACATTGACCGGGTGACGACCTCCTTCAAGGAGGTAGTGCCATTCATCCAAGGCCAGTTTGATGGCCAGTAGTTCCCGGACCCCAATGAAGTAGTTCATCTCTGCAGAGGAAAAGGTTCTGGAGAAGAATCCGCACGTGAGGGTCCTGCCTTTGGGTCCTTTCTGGGTGAGCACAGCCCCGGCTCCCACAGAGGAGGTGTCAACCTCTAAGAAGAACAGTTTCTCCGTATCAGGCCGAGACAACACGTGTGCAGAAGCAAATGCAGATTTCAACTTTAAAAGGGCTTCTTCAGCCGCTGGTGGTCATAGCTTCAGGTTACCATTCTTTTTGGTGAGGGCCACTATTGGGAATACCAGCGAGGAGAAGTGGGGCACGAACTGCCTATAGTAGTTGGCGAAGCCCAAAAATCTCTGTATGGCACAGAGGCCCACAGGTCCCCCCCACTGCAAGACGGCAGACAATTTCGTGGGATCCATCTGTAGACCCTTGTCCGAAATAATGTAGCCGAGAAGGGGGAGACGTGTCTTATGGAAGAGACACTTTTCAAACTTGGCGTACAAACGGTTAGCGCGTAAACGCCTGAGAACCTGTTGCACATGGACCTAGTGGGACTCTGGATCAGGCGAAAAAATCAGGATGTCATCCAGATAGATGACCACACAGGTGTATAAGAGATCTCCGAAAATGTCATTGACAAATTCCTGGAAGTCTGAGAGAGCATTACAGAGCCCGAAGAGCATAACCAGGTACTCAAAGTGCCCATCTCGAGTGTTGAAGGCCGTCTTCCATTCGTCTCCTTCACGAATCCGAATGAGATTGTAGGCACCACGAAGGTCCAGCTTAAAAAAGATCTTGGCTCCACGGAGCCAGTCAAAAAGCTCTGTGATTAACGGCAAGGGGTACCGGTTCTTTTCGGTGATCTTGTTGAGACCGCGGTAATCGATACACGGACGTAGGGAGCCATCTTTCTTCTCTGTAAAAAAGAACCCGGCCCCGGCTGGTGAGGAGGACTTGTGAATGAACTCCTTCAAAATGTTTTCCTGGATGTAGGCAGCCATAGCACGAGTCTCCGGCATAGACAACGGATAGACCCTGCCCCGGGGAGGAGAAGTACTGGGCAGCGGGTTGATTAGGCAGTCATAGGGGCGATGAGGAGGTAGCATCTCCGCTTGCTTCTCAGAGAAAACATCAGCAAATTCTTGGTATGGAGCAGGAAGGCCCACCAATGGTTTGGATGGTACTGGAGGAGAAGCGGGAAGCAACGGGCAGGGTGCCACCAGACACCACGACCGACAACCTTGTCCCCAACGCAAACCTTCGCCCGTCTTCCAATCGAGCACTGGGGCATGGTGCTGCAACCACGGGAGTCCCAGAAGAATAGATGAGGAAGACCAAGGTAACACATAGAACGCAAGTCTCTCTTTATGCAGTGCTCCCACCTGAAGGAACAAAGGCTCGGTACGAAACTGAACTGGATGACTGAGGATCTCCCCGCTGACAGAGGAGATGACTAGGGGTTTCTCCAGGCGGACCACAAGGAGATTATACTTGGACACCAAGGCAGCATCCATGAAGTTCCCAGCATCCAGGAAAGCCGAAGCTTGAAACCGGATTCCAAATCCAAACCTGACTAGAACAGGCATAGTCAAACGAGGAGAGGGATTGTTCACACCTAGCGATGCCTCTCCCATGTAGCCTAGGTGCGTGCATTTCTCAGACGCTGAGGACGGAGTGGGTAGCCCCTGTAGAGGCACAGGTTCTACTCACGTCGTCGAGACAGCTCCTGTGAGGACAGGTGGGCGATGTCCACCTGCATGGCCATCTTTACGGCTGGCGGGGAGTACTGCTGAGGCAGCCTCTGGAATATGGGAGCTAAGCAAGGGAAACGACGTGTTCTGGCTGGTTCACGCTCCAGACGAAGTTCCTGAGAAACGGACGTCGATCCGAGTGGCCAGGGAGATGAGGTCACTCAGGGAAGACGGAAGATCGCGGGCGTCCTTGATGTGGCTGGAGAAGCCCTTCTTAAAGGTGGCAGCCAATGCCGCATCGTTCCACAAAAGCTCTGAGGCCAGGGTATGGAATTGCACCACATAATCGTCTACGGAAGAGTCTCCTTGATGCAGATTCAAAAAGGCGGTCTCGGCAAAGGATGCTCGGGCAGGTTCCTCAAAGACGCTGCGGAATTCGTTGAGGAACGTGGCAAGCTTGGCCGTGACCGAGTCGTCTCTGTCCCAGAGAGGGGTAGCCCAGGCCAGGGCTTTCCCGGAGAGGAGGCTGACTACAAACGCCACCTTAGAACTTTCGGTCGGAAACTGCTCACCCTGCAGTTCGCTCTGCAGGGGGCAGTGGGGGATGAAGCCCCTGCAGGCCTTGGAGTCCCCATCAAACTTCGACGGCATGGACAGACGTAGCCTTGGATCAGTAGATGATACGGGAGCCGAAAACGCAGCGGCGGCCACAGGCGACTGTTGCTGCTGCTGGGTGGAAAGGAGCTGCTGCCGAGATGGCCGAGTTGCTGCGCTTGCTGAGTGATCTGATGTGGCTGCTGAGCCACGCCATGATGGTGGTAAGGTCAGCAACGCTAGGCAGAGGCACCTTGGCGGGATCCATGGCCGGATCTTACTGTCACAGTTCGCAGTAGTGGATCCTCTAGACCACCGCAAGCGATGGACTAAGCCACGCCAGGAAGCGGAATCTAAGTAGGTCCCGGTATTCACCAGACCCCGCCGCAAAATGGGATGGACTTGCTGCGGTGGGAGTCTACCAGGTCGCTACCCCTGGGGCGAGTTGCTTGTGGCGGCAGCCGAGGTGAAGCGTGGTACAAAATCATTAGGGTAGGTTGTAGTCAGGGACAGGCGGTAAGGTCAGGACAGTCGGCCATGGTTCGTGGTCGAGGGATGGAGACAAGAGGTTCGGTACACAGGATATAGGCGAGACTTAAAGAATGCTTTTTCAGTAGGCAACAGGGCACTAAAGATCTGGCAAGAGGATCAAGAAGGGGCAGGCTTAAATAGGGGCAGCGACCGGCAATAGGAATTTACCAGTATGCTGGCCCTTTAAATTTAACACTGCCAGCGCGCGCCTTAGGGAGCAAGGCCGCGCGCGCCGAGACAAAAAATATCGGCAGGACCGCGGCCGGGTGAGTAAGCCAAGGGACAGACAGTGGGTAGCGCCGCCGCTCACCAGCGGGACACGGATGCACCTGCCACCCGGGGTCAGGCATCCGTGACAATTATGTGAACTTAAAATCTGGCAATATTACACTTTTTGGCATTGAGTAAGATTTAGCAGCAGAGAAAACTCTTTCCTGGATATATATCTATATGACAATAAAACATGTTATATTTTAAAGGTATTGAACCCCCAAAACTTCCAAAAATGAACTTTTCTCTACTTAGAATAATTTTCAGCAACCAATCACTATTTAAAATATATTTCTTTGTGTGGGAGATTTGGAGACGGCATGTTGTACAATTACTGAACCACCAAAACTGCCAAAATGAACTTTTCTGCACTCAGACTAATTTTCAGCAACCAAACACTATTTGGAATATATTTGTTTGTATAGGAGATGTGGAGAGGTGTGTTATACAATTACTGAACCCGCAAAACTGCTAAAAATAATTTTTCTTCAATGAGAATAATTTACAGCAAACAACCACAATTTCAAATACATTTCTTTCTATGGGAGATTGGGTAACGGTCTGTTATGCAAGAACTCTACCCCCAAAAGTGGAAAAATTACATTTTCTTTTATCCGAATAATTTGCACCAAGTAACCAGTACTAGAAATAGTTCTTACTATAAGTGATTTGCTAGCGGTATCTTCTGCACTAACTGTACCCACAAAACAGCAAAAATAACTTTTTGGGCCCTCAATAATATTTTCAAGGACCAACCGGTATTTGAAATAGATCTGTTTCTATGGGAGATTTGTTAACGGTCTCTTATGGAAGAACTCTGTTTCAAACACTGGAAAAATAAAGTTTTCTTCAATCCCAATATTTTGCTCAAGCAAACACTATTAGAAATAGATTTGTTTCTATTGGGTATTTGCTAATGGTGTATTCTGCACTAGCTGTACCTCCAAAACTGGAAAAATGAACTTTTGGGCACTCAATCCAATTTGTAGCAAGCAACTAGTATTTGAAAGTGATATCTTTCTATAGCAGATTTGCTGATTGTGTCTTCCGGAATAGCTGTATTTACTATTTTGCCATAGGCCAACTTAAACTCTATCAGTTCTCAATCTATAAAGCACTAAAACATAACTTTTATTATGTATAACACTTAACCTCGATGTTTTTTAACCTCTCAATTTGTCCCTTTCTAATTGTGAAGGAATAACTCCTTTTCTATTATCAAGTCTGGTGGAACACCACCTATTAACAGGGGAACCTTATATACACAATAATTTACTAACTCCAAACAGGAATCCAAAACATCTTAGTTGGGCAATCATCCCTAATCTGATGGACATAAAACATATAAGGTTTTCTTGTGAGACCCTCTGCAGCGGGTAACACAGTAGAAAGAGGTAGGAATTATATAACACACAAAGACGTGAAACACATTGAAGCATCATACCGCCGGTTTGTTTGGAGTGGGGGGAGGCCTCGGATCCCGTGGTTGGTCATGCAGCAGCCCAGAACAAATGGAGGAATTAATCTACCCAATGTCAGAGCGTATAACACAGCAGCTCTGTTGAGAGTGGCACTAGATTGGCTGAGGGGAACGGCAGTATTTGCGGACACCGTATCTGATCAGGCCTGCCTTGGGAGACTGTCCCTATCTGACTTCTTACATATGCCCGTACAACTTGTTCCAGCCCTGGTGAAATCGAATCCTTTATTGGAGGCTACTAGAAAAGCATGGCAGAGATAAGAAAAGAACATCATCTACACCCCCAGGCGTCGCTATTGTGCTCCTTTTGGGTTAATCCAGACTTTCAGGGAGGGAACCCCCATAGAGAGTTTACCACTGGAGGAAAGGGGGAATTATATGGATAATTCATCTGTTAGATAAAGAGAGACAAAGACTACTTACTCTTGAGGAACTGAGGCTTCGGTTCCCGGG
The DNA here is from genome assembly GCA_025379985.1 of Phyllomedusa bahiana. Classification (NCBI taxonomy): domain Eukaryota; kingdom Metazoa; phylum Chordata; class Amphibia; order Anura; family Hylidae; genus Phyllomedusa; species Phyllomedusa bahiana. The sequence goes on along the minus strand of JAODAL010018668.1, from coordinate 53,581 downwards.
GGTAAACATCTCTTTCTTCTCATACCTTAGCGCCCGTAGTTATGCCAGTGCCATTATGACACAGATAACCTCACACGAATGGAACCCGGACCTCTGGAAAACTTTGGGTTATAGCACCTCCTCCAGGGGACTGACATCTCATCTCTATAGATTCCTACATCAGCCCTTAGATTTTGCACAAACAAATATGGGAATTACAAAATGGGTAACGGATGACCCGGAGTTGGGACTTACAATCCTTCAACAGGCTTTCAATAATAGCCGCAAATTCTTATCGGTAGTAGATACCTAGAAATGTCCCTGCAGCTATACCACAGAGCCTATATCTCACCCACTCGAGGTTTCAGGATGGGGATCTTTGAGAGTGACCGATGTTTCCGCTGTCGAGCCCAAGGGGCAGACATATACCACTGCCTTTGGGATTGCCCCGTATCCAGAGATTCTGGAATAGGGTGATGTCCTTCACAAGGGAACACTTAACAAACTACGTCCCTAACAACCCACTATGGGCCATATTTGGACATGTGGACACCCAAAGAACGCCCTGTGCACCGGGGAGTAGGAAGCTTCTATACATGATCTCAGCAGCAGGGATTAAAACAATCCTAAACACCTGGATACACGACACTCCCCCGCCCTTCAAAATGTTCCTGGAAAAGCTGTCCTACATCATGAAGATGGACTGGGTAGAGGCCTCACAAAAAAAGGAATCGCATACCAAAAATTTTTTTGAAACATGGAGTAGTTTTATCCCTTTATTACCGGATAGGATACAACAGGCCATAAAAGACTGTTTCAGTCTTACAACATGGTATCAACAACAACTCTTACTGGGAGACCCGCCTATATAGCTATATGCCAGCATAATAGCAGAGGGGACCTGGGGGTCGTGCGTCGCTCACCCGCTTGCTTCTGCAAATTCAGATGGTAAAAGGCGTCATTGTTTGACAAGTTGACTGATCTTTGCATGTTAATGGTTTCCTGCACATGAAACGGTTTGTGTGAAGGAAAACTAGAGTGTTTTAAGATGTCTATTTCTTACTCAAAAATCTTGAATACTAATGGCTATCTATTTGAGCATAGACACCTATGTGCCTATAGATAATCTCATGCGGACACATTAGCTAAAAAGCATGGAGTTCAGCTACATTGGTCACCAGCGAAACAAGCTGGAAAAAGAAGACGCCTGCATCAACGAGATGGACTCATAAGCTCTATCGTTATTTAGTTTAATATTTTTGTTTGTTTAACAGAAAAAAAGGAAAAGAAGGCACTTCACTCGGTAAACGTTTGTAACCCATAAATGCATGTCTAGTGATAATCAACTATTCAACGTTGCTGTATTGGAGTGTTAATAAACACATTTAAAAAGAAAGAGGTAGGAAATCACAAATTAAAATGTCATGCCTGACCTCCCCAACATGTTTCACCAACCAAATGGCTTCATCAGGTGACAGAGGCCAAGTCCCATGTGGTCTAGCTCATTTCCTTTTATATCATCTTAGGTACACAACATATTCAGGTGTTCACCAATTGGCCACCAGAGATTCAACAATACCCATTCCCCCTTTTACTCTCCTGCATGCATACGGAAATTATGTGCTGCTGCTGCGTTCTTATAAACAACATTCCTCAGGCAAATTCACCATCTCCATAGAGGGCTTGCGCCCTATCTTACCATGCCGCCCGTGCACTGTACCAATGGACATTTCTGCCCTAACTGTGATGGACTTCCGTCCAACTTCTCTCACATTATTGCGTCTGCGCGGCTCACCTAGAACGGACTAAGCGAAATAGGTATTACATTTTACAGCACACTGCTAACTTTGTCCCTTCCCATAAACCTTTTCCCCTCTATGTCTAATATGCATATTCATTGGGAATACGTACTCCATTATACTGTACACTGCTATCTTTGTCCTTTCCCATAAACCTCTTCCCCTCTGTATCTAATATACATATTCATTTTAATAAAGCTACAAGCCTTATGATGTTCCCACCCCCCTCATTCAATTTCACCTCCCACTTTCCCCACTAAATATTCTTTCTTACAGGTCTCAGCTAGTTACCTAATTTATTACGTTACAATAGAAATGTGCAGAAATGCTAGTACATTCATGCTCTATTGTATTTGCATAGGTTAGCACAAAATCTACGCAGTCAGTAGAAACAATAAATGCATAGTTGCCAACTTTTGAAAATGAAAAAGCAGGAGATTTCAGACGGCGGCACGCGTAGCGGCAAAAATTTGCATGGACACGCCCATCTTTCGGTATGCCATGCCCCCTTCAAAAAGCCACACCCACTCCACCTAACTGCATAACGGCTTTGGAAGAAAGCCAGGTAGATGCCCTTATAGCCAGGTAGTAGCCCCCCATAACCAGGTAGTGCCCCTTACAGGCAGTAGAGCCCCCTTGTAGCCAGTAGATGCCCCTCTGAGCCAGGTAGGTGCCCCCCTTTGTTAGCCAGGTAGTGCCCCCAGTGTTGCCAGGTAGTGCCCCCATTGTTTGCCAGCTAGTGCCCCCTCTGTTGCCAGCTAGTGCCCCCATGTTGCCAGGTAGTGCCCCCTCTGTTGCCAGGTATGCCCCCATTGTTGCCAGGTAGATGCCCCCTCTGTTGCCAGGTAGATGTCCCCTCTGTTGCCAGTAGATGTCCCCATTGTTGCCAGGTAGTGCCCCCATTGTTGCCAGTAGGTGCCCCCATTGTTGCCAGGTAGGTGCCCCCATTGTTTGCCAGCTAGTGCCCCCTCTGTTGCCAGCTAGTGCCCCCTCTGTTGCCAGGTAGATGCCCCCTCGTTGCCAGTAGTGCCCCCTCTGTGCCCAGGTAGTGCCCCCATTGTTGCCAGCTAGTGCCCCTCTGTTGCCAGGTAGATGTCCCCTCTGTTGCCAGGTAGTGCCCCCTTTGTTGCCAGGTTTTGCCCCCATTGTTTCCAGGTAGTGCCCCCTCTGTTTCCAGGTAGATGTCCCCTCTGTTGCCAGGTAGTGCCCCCTCTGTTGCCAGGAAGAGCCCCCATTGTTGCCAGGTAGTGCCCCCATTGTTGCCAGGTAGTGCCCCCTCTGTTGCCAGGTAGATGTCCCCTCTGTTGCCAGGTAGTGCCCCCTCTGTTGCCAGGAAGAGCCCCCATTGTTGCCAGGTAGTGCCCCCTCTGTTGCCAGGTAGTTGTCCCCTCTGTTGCCAGGTAGTGCCCCCTCTGTTGCCAGGAAGAGCCCCCATTGTTGCCAGGAAGAGCCCCCATTGTTGCCAGGCAGAGCCCTCCCCTATAGCTAATAAAAATAAAATAATAAAATCCACTTCACCTTACCAGGCTCCTGCAGCGCTGCCAGCTCCCGACCGACTCCTCAGCGGCGCAAAGGGAAGTGAGAGCAGCCGCGCGTCACTCCCCTGCAGCCGCGCGCACTTCCCCCTGCGCCGCTGACCTGTATGCACGGCCGCACAGACGCCGTACATACAGGGGAGGAGGGAGGAGGGAGCGATCCCTCCTGCCTCCTCCCTGCACAGTGAGACTCCGCGCGGGTCAAGCGGGCGCAGCGGCCGCTTCACCCGCCTGTAGGAGCGGCCCGGCGGCGCCAGAGTAGCGCACTAGCGCTACTCTGTCGCCGCGGCCATTTAAAGAGCCCCCGCCGCCTGCTGGCGGCGGGAGGAATGCCAACTCCCCCGGGAGGCGGGAGGGGACCCCAAATAGCGGGACCCCCCCGCCAAAAAACGGGAGAGTTGGCATGTATGATAAATGTATAACATAAAAAGATGGTAATTTACTCCCGAACTGCGTCTCGTCATAACAACGTAAGTGTATATATTATATGATTTGGTTGCTAACAAATTCTTTATGCAAAATAAAAATATGTCCCAATTAATTAAATAGAATCTGTGGCCTCATGTGATTAATACTTATCATCATGCAAGATGCTGGGAAAGTGAGGGACAAAAAGGGGGCAGGAGGGATAGGGGGAGAGAGAGAGAAAAAAAAAACCGTATGTGAACTCTGGTGCTCCTATAGTCATATATTCAACCATTCTTATACCACTGACCGTACTTTATCACATATATTATGTTTCTTCAAAAATTATATAGGGAATCAGCAGGATTAAATAAATGCTGAAAATTTAGGCCTTTGGGGTTCAATGTAAAGAGTCTGTATATCCATCTTGCCTCTTGATGTAATAAAACTAAATCAAGATCGCACTTTCTTTCCCCTAGCTATTACACACAGATGCCCCCAAAATTTAGTACATCTATTACACCATTATGTACTTCCAAAATGTGTCTCGCTAGGGGGGGTGTCACCACTAGTTTTAATAGTACTCAGATGTTTCAAGATCCGACGATGAAACTCCTGTATGGTTTTTTCCACATAGATCTTGGGGCAGGTACACATAGCCCCATAAATCACCCCTCTGGTTTTACAATTGATGAATTGTCTTATCTCAAATCTTCTCTTATCAATGGGATTAACAAATTCTTTAGTTTTCCATATAAATGGACAAAATTAACAGTTGCCAGAAGGATATGAGTATACCACCATGAGACTGTAACCATGCTTTTTTGCTATCTCCCTCAAAGTGACTATGCACAAATTCATCCCTATATGTAATCCCTCTCTATTTCTTTAGGGTTCAACCTGAAAGGACAGTAAACCGTGAGTTATTGCCCATTGTGGCTTTTTGTCTACACTTTGTTGATGACTTTATCTATAATGTTGACATTTTAAGCTGGTCCAGGTCACACTATTTGGTTTCTTATATATTGTTGATAAGATTCTCTTTATTTTAGATGCATTTGTATGTCATTTGTGTTTATCTATATGTGTTTTTTTGTCTTCATCTGATGTATGGAGATGGTTTTAACTGAGAAATATTAAAATGTATCATTTATAATGGACCCTTATTAATTGGTGGCTACTGTGACATTTATTTTTGGGTGATCTGTTTTACCGGATACAAAATATTTCCTTCTGTGATTTTCTCATGCTTCTTCTTTGAGTTGTTGATTGGTTTGTTACTTTGTAATGTTAGATTTTGTTAATAGATTTACACCTGAATTGTAAAGTGCTGCACAATATATTGGTGCTGTACAAATGAAGATTATTGTAGTGAAAACTGTTTTATTAGATGTAAAAAAATCATATAACACCCATAAAGGTAAATGTACCCTGTGGTGAATCGGTCAGCCCTGTTTACATACAGCAGTATACTGAGGTATTTATTAGCAGGCCCCATTGAATTTCTTTAGAAATGCTGTTTGGACGTTGCAAAGAGCAGAACTTGTAGTATAGAGCCTTGTAGACTTTATATCCCTCCACTTGCATGTGACCTCCATTATAATGACATCTAGAAGAGGTGCAGGTACCCTGTTTGGTGCAAATTTTATTAGATAACTTACAGAGGTTAATGACTATCATCCTTGGAAATATCTTATTTCTGATTATGCAGCAATGGCAAAGCAATTAAATCAATGGGAATTTTTATGTCCTCACAAGTTGAGGAACCCAATCAGCAATGATTACTAATTGAAAACTATAACTTATGATCATCAATAGAGCTTTGCTACAGTCAAATATTCCCCTAGATTAATGGTGATATTAATACAACTGATACAACTGACAAGTCTGTCCCCTGGTAAAAATACACCACGAAAACAATAATACTCTTAACAATTTTTAACAAGTATATTAAAAATTACCAATTATGAGACATACATAAGAGGCTTTACAGGAATGAGTTGGAAGCCTGAGATTGGAAAACCTGTTGCCTTTAGTTGAATCTTTAGATGGAGTGCCAGTAGAGCAGAGTGCAGAAAGAAGAGCAAGATCTGTGATCCTCCTCCTGTCTCTGTGGGAGGGATTACTTGGACTTTTGTTCATTTTATCACAGTTTATTCACTCTTTTACACATATGGGAGGGTCTTTTTTTCAGAAAAGGAGTGAGAAGATTACCACTTGATTACCTAATCTTACTAATCATTTCTCTAAGCCTAATTAGACCATTTTCTGACTTTAAAACTACACACATAAATATCAATAACATTTTCGACTAAAACAGATATTTGTAACTAGTTCCACCAAAAAATAAGGGTATACTGGGGGAAAAAAGTATTTAGTCAGCCACCAGTTGTGCAACTTCTCCCACTTAAAAAGGTGAGAGAGGCCTGTAATTGAAATCATATAAATAAATTCTTTCCAAATCAGACAATGTGATTTTCTGGATTTGTTTTCTCAATTTGTCTCTAGTAGACAAACGGAGACCATCTGAAAACCGGCAGGAAACCATCCCCATAGACATTAATAGAAAATCTGCTCAGTAGTTTACACTGAATGGATTTTCAGCCACCAGCATTTCGAAAAACTTGGAACATGCACAATCTTCCGCCTGGTTTTCGGGCGGAAGGTGTGCAATTCAATGGTTATGGGGGATGGTCAAGTACACATCCTGCATACAGAACCGTCCTTCAAAACCAACAAAAGATGATAAAATACCGGCCAGATTCTTCAATAGAATCTGACCAGCATTTTACATATGCCGAGTGGCCCTACCCTGGAGCTTAGTTAATGCACCAGATAAGGTTTGTGAGTGATTCATACCGTTAGAGTTTGTACTGTGGGATGGATATTGGTATATCTACATAATTCCCATGTTTGTATATTTAATCTTGTTACTTGCCTGTCCTAGGTGTCTGCTGTTAGATAATATATGGTTATGGATATTAGTATGAATTTTTTTTTAATATGTAATAAGTATAATCATCACAGACATTTTCACCAATTCTGATAAAAAATATGCTTAAAGGGGTTTTGCCACAAAGTGAGTTCCTTACCTCTTATCTGCTCAGGGGAGAAGATAAACAAAGCATGCTGAGTCATGAACGGCTGCAGGGGTGAAAGGGAGGGGGGTGATCAGAGAGTGAGGAAGAAGGGAGCAACCTGCAATGTTTACTCAAATAATTACATTACAGCCAGTGGATTCTATGCAAAAGACACAGGCTCATACACAGCACTTTTCTCCCCAGCCCCTTGCAAGCTCCATCATGTTCCCTGTCATCAGATAAGAAGTGCAAACACGCAAGCGCGGCCAAATCAGCTCGTGCGCGGCCAGATCAGCTCCTGTCAGTGTCCTGGTTGTGTCTAATGAAAACTTTCAGGAAACTAAGGGGGACTGAGCAATGCTTTAGCTCTCACAGGCTTCTCTTTTTGTAATCACATATATTTAGAATAGTGATTAAATACCCATTTTGGAGGATCCCAAGTCAACATTACATCGTGGCAAAACCCCTTTAAAGGGGTTGTCCTGCTCTTTTTAAAATAAATTTGAGATAGTGCTGCTGAAACAATCCAAAAAAATACATATTCACCTCCATGTCGTGTCCCCACTGCCTAGGGTGTGTGCGCATCGGCTCTGTGAAATTTAAAGGGCCAACGCACTGTGGGTGATTGGTTAGTCACTGGGCGTTGACCCTTTATCCTGTGTCCACTTCCTTAGAACTTTGCCAGAACTTTGGTGTTATTTGTGAGAGCTGTTGTTGCTTGTTTGCCATTTCCATGTACCAGAACCTGTGCTGTTGTTAATAACTACGTTGCCTGCCGCCTGCCCTGTTCATATTGCCTGTCCAAGGCCAAATCTCTGCATTGCGATTCTGTACAACGTAACACCACCAGCCACCACCGCATCCTAAAAACGTTCATAAAATGAAGTTTTTTTGGCCAATGCCTGTCACAGGCTGCTGAAAAAAAACCCATTTTGGCATTTTTTGCTTTTTTTCCCGCTTTTTTTCAGAAATGCACAGCACTATAATTGCTATGGATTTCTGCAAAAAAACGCACCAAACAATGTCCGGCGCTTTACATAAACTACAATAGTAGATTTTCTGCTCTGTTCTGTAGTTTTTTGCAACATGTTACGAGCAGAAAAAAAACGTTCTGTGGAGACTACAGGACATTTTTACTATTAAAGTCTATGGGATCTGTTTTCAGTCGTTTTTTCAGCAGTTTCAGAAAATGAAAAATACTGAAAAGATGACTGAGAAGCTTTGCTGTAGAGACATAGCCTAAGTCTGATAAAGGTTCAGTAGAATCCACCATAACAGGGACTATTAATCTGGGCTTGTCCCTTTGTCTTATGTGTGCAAAAAAAGAAGGAGATGCGCGATCCAGCAATTCACAATCACTCGTTGTATCTTCAAATAAAAGCTTGTTGTTTATTTAATCCATTTAAAAGCCTGGAAATGGCAACAAGTAGTGAAACACAAGTATCACACCAACGCGTTTCAGGAACAATTTCCCTTATTCATGGTGTAACTCTCCCTGTGACGTGACTTCCTTTTATAATCGAGATTGGTCAGAAATGTCACATGGTGTAAATTAAGACATACATTTAAAATTTCAATACAAACATTAAAATGAAGTGAAGTGTTTTTACCTGTTCACTTAGTCTTCCAATATAGCGGGGCCTACGTTTAATAATGGAACATGAGATCGTGTCGCTTGTTCAATCCCAGCGGGGCTCTGGTGTTCAAACGAAAGATCCACCAGGCCTCGAGGGATAATAATTTTTTTCTAATGTCACCTCCTCTGCTCGATTTACGGACAACTTCTAGAACTTGACATCTGAAGGTACTAGTATTACTTTGATGGTATTCAAAAAAATGTCGTGAAGCCATGGATACATTTGTTGCTCTTACCTTTTTCATATCTGTTAGATGCCTGTGTATCCGTGTTTTTAAATTTTTGGTACTGCATCCTACATACTGTACCTTACAAAGGGTGCATGGTATTAAATAAACGACATTTTTGCATATCTAGTTTGCATACCTAGATATTTTAAAATTTTCACCCATAACTGTGGAACTAAATTCCTTGGCATTAATCGCATATTGACAAGTAATGCAACGTGTGTGTCCACAGCGAAAAAATCCTTTCGTTGTTAACCACATGTTTTGTGCACTTTTTTCATGAATAAACAAACTTGGAGAAAGGAGATTTCCCAAAGTAGGAGCTCGTCGTGACACATATCTTATATTTTGAATGATCTGTCGGATGTTGTCTTGTCTGTATAAGAAAGGTTGTTTGTAGGTTGCCTTGCTCGTACCTGCCTTTTCAGTTTTGCCCATGCATTTTCAATAGGATTGAGATCAGGGCTTTGTGATGGCCACTCCAAAACATTGACTTGGTTATCCTTAAGCCACTTTGTAACCAGTTTGGCGGTATGCTTCGGGTCATTGTCCATTTGGAAGACCCATTTCCGCCCAATCTTTAACTTCTTGGCTGATGTCCGGTGTAGTAGTCCTCCTCTGAGTGGCCAACTCTTCCGACGTCAATCAACACCAGACAAATACCTCACCGGATGAAACATGCCAAAATCTCCTGGTACCATTATTTCTCCCTAAATATTGCTGGGTAGTAGTATAAACAAGAGTTCTTCTCACCAGGGGCGTAACTACCGGGGAGCAGATGTAGCAGCTGTCATGGGGCCCAGGACCTTAAGGGGCCCGCTGCTGATATGTCTGCTCCCCCTGTGGTTCGGCTCCTGCGCCTGCTCTATGGGGCCCGGAGACAAATGTGAAACAGGGGGGCATGCTGAGAACCTCTCTATGTGCTGATTTGTGACTCGGGGCCAGGCTTCTCCGCACACAGGGCAGCTCCTCTTTGTGTATAATTCTTACAGGCCTCACAGCCCTCATACAGAGCCCCCCTGGAGCCCCAGGCCCCAAAGCCCCCATACAGGCTCCCCTGGAGAACCAGGCCCCACAGCCCCCAGACAGGCCCCCATACAGCTCACCCTGGAGCCCCAGGCCTCATAGCCCCCACACAGGCCCCCCTGAAGCCCCAGGCCCCCATACAGCTCACCCTGGAGTCCCAGGCCCCATAGCCCCCATACAGGCCCCCTTTGAGCCCCAGGCCCCACAGCCCCCATACAGGCCACCCTGGAGCCCCAGGCCCCCATACAGCCCCCCCCCCTGGAGCCTCATGCCCCATACAGGGCCCCCTGGAGCCCCAGGCCCCACAGCTCCCATACAGGCCCCCCTGGACCCCTATACCGGTTCCCCTGGACCTCCATGCAGGCTCCCCAAGACCCCACGCCCCCATACAGGCCTCCCTCCTGTCCAAACCCACAGCCTCTATACAGGCCTCCCTCCTGTCCAGACCCCCATACAGGCCTCCCTCCTGTCCAGAACTCCCTCCTGTCCAGACCCCAAGACAAGCCTCCCTCCTGTCCAGGTCCCCATACAGGCCTCCCTCCAGTCCAGGTCCCCATACAGGCCTCCCTCCTCTCCAGATCCCCATACAGGCCTCCCTCCTGTCCGGGCCCCACCTACAGGACCCCCTGTCAAGGACCTCCCTCCAGGCCCCCCAGCCCTCCTTATAGGCCCCCCATACAGGTCTCCCCTGTCCAGAACTCACAGCCCCTCCATCCTGACCCTTAGCCCCCCATACAGGCCCTTCAGTCCACCATCCATCCCCCCTGTCTGGGCCCCCCAGTCCCTTAAGCCTTAGAGTATGTTCACACGGCTTATTTTGGGGCGTACTTCGCCGGTATTGCATGGTGTACTGCACTTAATACTCTGCGAAATGCGCCCCATAATTACGGTAATCCATAGGTCTCATAGAGAGCTCCCTGCATGTACTATATGATCATATTGTGCGCACAGGGAGATAAGTGACATGTCAATGGGGCCGGTGGGCTGCCGGCCCCCCGCATCGCGCTCCCGGCGTAATTGCGGAGGGGGGCCCCATCCAAAAATTTGCTTTGGGGCCCAGGCTTCTCTAGTTACGCCCCTGGTTTTCACTAACCATAAAGCTATGTAGCTAAGTGGTAAACGTAACTCATTCTCACTAAACTTTGATAAGAGATGTGATAATGTGATAATGAACCCCATGTGCTGGGAAACTTACAGACAATACTATCAAATACAAGCTAAAACTGCTCTTAAAAGGGGCCCTACCAATATGGATTCCTGATGGCCATGAACATATTTGCACTACACAGATCAAGACTTTTGAAAGTTGCTCTAATCAGAAGACGTATAACATCTGAGGTTTCTTCAATTGTCTCACGACTGGTGTAGTATATTTATGTACCTGTGAGTGTAACCTACAATATGTAGGTAAAACAAAGAGACAATTTAGGAGGAGAGTAGAGGAGCACTTATGGGACATACACCACCGGAGAGATACGCCCCTGGCTAGACATGTCTGGGAACAACATGATGGGGCACCCTGAAGTTTAAAATTTTTGGTGATAAAACAGGTTAGAACTACAGCCAGGAGGGGAGATATTGTCACCAGACTCCTGAGAAAAGAGACAGAATGGATATATCGTCTAGGTTCCCTTCTGCCTAAGGCTTTGTACTAATCCTTGAATTTTTGTTGTTTCATTGGATAAAGCTTCACATGTAATAGCGATAATTTTTGAGCCTATAATTTCTCCTAGGTGTGCTCCAGATTACCCTCTGTCAAGCTATCAGGGATGGATATTCCCGAACTCCCATTTAAGGGTCCTTTTTTTCTATCTCTTTCTATCGGCCCTTCTAATATCTGTATTTTTATTTAATTGTCGTACTGATTATAGGTCATTTACTGTGTGACTTTGGGTTTAGTACTTTTTTGCCCATAGTTTTTGGCTTCACCTGCTCTTCCTAATACATTATGGATGTCAACAGATTTGTCTTTTGGTTTCACCCTGTATCTATATTCTTTAACCCCTTAAGGACCCAGCCTGTTTTGACCTTCCTGACCCAGCCCTATTTTTGAAATCTGACATGTGTCCATTTATGTGAGAATAACTTTTTGACACTTTTATCTATCCATGTGATTCAGAGATTGTTTTCTCGTGACACATTGTGCTTTAAGTTAGTAAGAAATTTTTATCCATACAATCCTTGTTTGTTTGTGAAAAATATAAAAATTTCATGAAAATTTGGAAAAATTTGCGATTTTGAAAGTTGCAAAATTTCTGCGTGCAAGACAGATAATTATTCACCACAAAATAGTTTATAACTAGCATCTACCATATGTCCACTATAGGTTGGCATCATTTTTTAAATCTTTTTTTTTTTTTACGACATTAGAGGGCTTAGAAATTTAGTAGTAATTTCTCACAATTTCAGAAAATTTGCAATATACATTTTTTTAGGGACCACTCCAGTTCTGACGTGGCTTTGAGGGGCCTGCATGTTAGATACCCCATAATGCCATCTAAGAAACTAGACCCCTTAACGTATTTACAACCAATATTTAGGAAGTTTGATAACCCTTTAGATATTTCACAGAAATTAAAGCAAAGTGGAGTGAAATTTCAAAATTTCACTTTTTTTGCAGATTTTCAATATTTATCGATTATTCACTGGAATATGGTAAATGTGACTAGGTAAATGCACATTAATATCAATTCCCCCAGGTCTGCCGTTTTTAGAGATATCCCACATGTGGCCCTAGTGCAGTATTTGGCTCAACCATAAGCCCCAGAATAGGAGGAGCACCTACCGGACTCTGAGGTCTCATTTTCAATACGATTTTATTTAGGCGCCATTTCAAGTTTGGGGACACCCTAAGGTGCTAAAACTTAATAATCACCCTAAATAGACCACATATGGAAACTACACACCCTTAAGGAAATATATCCAGGGGTGCATTGAGTATATAGACCCCACAGGTGATTCACAATTTTTTTTTAACATAAGGCTGTGAAAAGTAAAAAAAAAATTTTCCCCAATAATCTGCAATTTAGCTTAAAATGTTTCACATATACAAGGAATCCTGGAAAAAAGAACCCCAAAACTTTGTTAAGCAATTTCTTCCAAGTTCTGGCAATACCCTACAGTGGGTGTAAACTGCTGTGTGGGCGCATGGCAGGGCGTATAAAGGAGGGGCGCTATTTGGCTTTTGGAACGCAGATTTTGGTGGGGCCATGTCGCATTTGCAAAGCCCCCAAAGTAGCAGAACAGGCGAAACATTCCAGAAGTCGCCCCATTTTGGATTCAACACCCATCAGGGATCTCATCTAGGGGTGTATTCTGCATTTTAGGCACACAGGTGTTCCATAGTTTTTTTTTAGCATTGGGCAATGAAAATGGGGGGGAAAAACGCAGTTCAGTCATTGTTTTTTGAGTTTCAATTTTACAGCATTCGCCGTGCAGTGTAAATGATGTGATAACTTTACTATGGGGGTCGGTACAATTACAATGATATAGATTTTATATAGTTTTTTTTCTGTTTTATTACTTTTACACAGTAGAAATACGTCTATAAAAAATTGCGTTTTTATGTTGTCCTATTCTGACAGCCATAACTTTTTTATTTTGCTGTGTGCAGAGCTGTGTATGGGCTTGTTTTTTGCGGGATGAGTTGAAGTTTTTATTGGTACCATTATGTGGTGCATATGATGCTATGTTCACTTTTTATTAAGGTTTTTGTGAGATGTTTTGAACAAAATACAGCAATCTTGGTAGTGTTTTTTATTTTTATTTTTTATAGCGGTCACTGTACGGTATATATGACATGGTAGCTTTACTCAGCCGGTCAATACGATTACACCGATACCCAATTTGTATATTTTTTTATGTTTTACTGCTTTTATACAATAAAAACACTTTATTCAAACAGGAAAATACGTTTTTGCATCACCATAGTTTGAGAGCCATAACTTTTAAATTTTTCTGTGCTTGGAGCTGTGTAGGGACTTGTTTTTTGCGAGAGGAGTTGACGTTTTTATTAGTATCATTTTTGGGGGGACAAGGCTTTTTGATTGCTTTTAAATCCATTTTTTGGAGGCCAGGGTGAAGAAAATACTGCAATCCTAGTAGTGTTTTTTATTTTTATTTTTAACAGGGCTCACCGTGCAGTATCCGTGATAAGTTAGCTTTACTCTTTGGGTCGCTACGATTATGGCGATACCCTATTTATATAGTTTTTTTTATGTTGAAGCACTTTAAAAAAAAAGAAAAGTGTTTTTAGTGTGTAAAACAATATTTATGCATCGCTATCTTCTGAGAGCTATACATTTTTTATTTTTCCGTATACAGAGCTGTATAAGGACTTTTTTTTTGCGGGATGAACTGACATTTTAATTGGTACAACTTTGGAGTTTATAGGAGTTTTTGATCGCTTTTTATTCCATTTTATGTGCTGCGGGATGAACAATAATCTTAATTCTGTGATTGTTTTTTTGTTTTGTTTTTTACGGCGTTCACCGTACGGGTTAATTAACATGACAGATTTATAGGGCAGGTCATTACGCACGCGGCGATACCAAATATGGGTACTTTATTTATTTTTGATCTTTTTCGGACGATTGGCGTTTGTAAAGGGGAAAAGGGCGGTGTACGTATTTTTATTTTATTTTTCGTGTTTGTGTTTTACTTGTTTTTCACTTTTTTTTACTTTTTTTTCACTTTTTCACATTTTTATTTTACTTTTCCCCATAGGGGATTTGAATGAGAGATCTTTAGATCTCTCATTCAATAGGAATCAGTGCATAGCTTGTTGCTATGACTGGTTCCTATGAACCGGGCGTCGTGACGTCACAGACACAACCCGGAAGGCATTCTCTCTAGCTTCTGTGGTGTCTGTAGGAGGCAGGAGCTGCACGGATCGCGCGAGCCGGGCGCTGCTGCCGCCGACAGAGACGCCGGAGGAGCGATCTCCCCCTGCGTCTCTCTTCGTTATTGCGACCGGATTGGCGCGATAATTACGGGGTTAACCGCCCCCCCCGGAGTGATCGCGGGTTGGGGCCGACGCTGCGGGATGTCACCTGTAATATACAGCTGACACCCCGCGCCGATCGCGCGACATCTGCTTTAGAGTTCGCGCGATCCTCAGGACGTATCCATACGTCCAGGTGCGTTAACCCCCAAACGACCTGGACGTATGGATACGCCCAAGGTCGTTAAAGGGGTTAATATGTGTCAGATTGTTCTGTGAGTGGACTATTGCTGGGTATAATTCAGCTATATATACCATAGTAGGATAAGTCTTGCAACATACCTACCTTGCATGACAGTTGAGTTTGTGTATAATCTATCTTATAATCTATCTTTGCATATCATATGATTATTAGTTTTCAATGGTTTTCATTTGTATCCTCTGAGTATAAGTGAATTTAATTATGATTACAATCACTATTCGTATAAGGTTGTGTGTTTATCTTCCTTAATGCATCTATACATTCAATTGAACGTATGTACTGTGAATTGGCATTTAATAGCTGGCATATATCAGCAGCTAGGACGTGGAGCCCTCGGACCTTGGCACGGGGATAGGCGTTGTGCTGTTTTATATCTCTGGACGCTCTTTGAGGTTTGTGTGCTTGGTCTTGCTGTTTCGTCACGAACCCGCTGGCTACTGTGCGTGCGCACTTGTGGCCGGGCATCTTAGAATGAGGAGGCATCACAAGCAGGCACGGTGACCTACCCGGGACGCCGGGATAAACGGCATTTTCGGGTGTATGCGAAGTGACTACCCTAGGACGCCGACACACATGGTAGTCCCTAGTACATTCGGGCTTAATGCGGTGGAATGATACAACTCCCTAGGACATGTACAGTAACAGGGTAGAGCTAATTGATTGTATAATGCACTGTATAATGTGTTGTTAAGATAGGAGCAGGTGGTTTATGTAATCTATAATGAGGTATTTTGTCATCTAGTTATCTTAAGGGTGGGATTATAAAATGTGCCCAGCATGATCACAAATTGGACAGCATTATTTCTATTGTCAGGCCCCCTTGTTGTAACCTGGTTATCTTATCCGGTTTACTATTAATCCCCCTTTATTTCCTCTGATGAACCCTCCAAGGATTAGGAGGGGGAAACTCGTCGGGTAGGGGTTTTGTGTATATCATTATATATTTTGGAATTTTTATTATGGGCATTCAGTTGAAATTCCTTGTGTTTGCAGAGTTTTACAAGGATACTGATTCCTGGGTGGGGCCGCCCTTGTTAGGGCGATGTGCCTGTGACAACTAGCTAGGTGTCAAGTTTAGGGGCTCAATAGGGAGAGGATAGTATGCCTTATCTCTAATCCCGTTCTTTCAGTGATTGGAAGCTAACCCTGCAGGTTAACCAAAATACAGCGGCTGACAAGAGATCTTCAAAACCGTGAGTTATAATTACTGCATGTCATTAACATCAATAGAGATAAAATTGTACTGTGATAATTGTGTCTTGTTAGTTGATGCCACAAACGAATAATTTAAGAAAAGTTTTTTTATTGTTGAGTATTAATAAAAGTTATATTTTAACCACATAATTTTACTACTGTGACTACAAACTTGACAAGTGATGTGGAGGTTTATCATTTTTCTTTAAGCGGTGATTTTTTGATAGGCACATGTCAGACCAAAGCATGTTCATCTCTGAGACACAGAACCCGTCTCCTTCCTGAGGGGTATGATGGCTGGACATTCCCATCTTGTAGTTACGTATAATTGTTTGCACAGATGAACAAGACACCTTCAGGTATCTGGAAGTTGCACCCAAGTATGAGCCAGACTTGTGCAAGTCCACAATTCTCTTCCTGATATCTTGGCCTATTTTCTTTAGACTTTCCCATGATGTTACACACAGAAGCAGTGTGTTTCTGGTGTGCAATTAAAATACATCCACATGTGTGTCTAATTAACTCAGATGTTGCCAATAAGCTTATCAGAAGCTTCCAAAGACATGACATCATATAGGCATAGTAATCCTGGTGTATGTAAACTTTTGACTTTGCAGAAGGTAATAAAAATGCCTTAAAAAATTCTCTCTCTCATTATTCTGACGTTTGGCAAATATAAATCATTTTGGTTCCTAATTGACCTAAAACAAGTAAGGTTTATTCTGTTCTCATGTCAGATAGTGAGAAAAACATGCAGAAGTGTCTTTTTATACAGTGTACATAAACCTCTGGTTTCAACTGTACATTCTACAAATGGGATAAGTGCTCCGGAATATGTTGGCGCTATATAAATAAAGATTATTATTATTATTATTATTATTATTATTATTATTATATGCTCCACCAAAATATAAATAACAACAATGTAAAGTGTCCCCTGGTTAAAGCACACTCCTAATTGGCTGTTTGTGAAGTCAAGAAAAGTTCTACAATCACTGAACCCCATAAATGTACCTGGAAAACAGAGAAGTGAGCTAGCTAAAGTAAGTCCATGAGTCTGCTAAGAAAGGATGCCGAGCTTTCACACAAATATGGAGGTTCAGTAACAACAGATGGAAAATTATATCTGACAAAGTCACTACCATCCTGCCGTGTTGCTTAAATAGTTATCTGTTCAGACTAAGAGCTGTTTTGCCAAAGTTGTTAAAATATTCAGGACACAGTACGTTCCGAACCCGAATCCCATGAACTTCTATGGAGGAAACTTCTGCATTTGTTTTCCATCTTCTGAAAAGCACCTACATAAGCGAAGTGCATGTAAATTGCATTGAAACACTATCACACAATAGGGAACATCCTGGTAACCCTAACCCTAAAGTATGTGGACAAGAATACATACAGTGATATTGGTTTAACTAGCATATGGGTGACACCTAAGGCTGGATCCACACAGAATTGGACAAAAACCATCAGAAAGTCGACCGTTTTTTTCCGATGTATGACCGCGTTTTTTGGCACTGTATTTGCAAAAACTGCGGTCGGTTCTAATTTTTTGCTGTTGGCCCATACAATTAATTATATGGGAAACCGGCAACAAAACAACATGTTGCATAATACGCCTGTAATAGAAAACGAGCAGAGAAAAAATGACCTGTGCAGGCTACAGGTCGCGTTTCGTATTAAAGTCTATGGGCTGCCTGAACGGTCATATTTTCCGCAGTTTTAGAATCCTAAAACATCCAAAATACGATTGTTTTTTGTCTGCTGTGTAGATATAGCCTAAGGCTTCTTTCACATCTGAGTAGGAGACTTAGTTAAGAACCATCACTGTAGATCCCATCAAAATAGATGAAACAAATAATGCAGCGTGTTGTTCTATTTTGTCCATTAAAATGACTAACACAATGACTGAAATCAGCGTCATACAACATTTCCAGCACGGCCATTATTTTAAGGTGGTCTGGAAATAACAGCAGACAGAGCAGTCAATAGGTTGTTTTGTTAGAACTTCCATTGTAGGATGGATATGAAGGTCAAAGGAGAAATAATCTAATCCAACTAATAAATATACTTTTATTAATCAACAGTTCACATTTTCATTCTGGTGAGACGTGAGGGCCTGGTACCCTGCTTTGCCCAGAGGCCTAAAATGCTATTTTACAGCTTTGGTAGTAGATCTCATGATTGGTAGAGTTGAAATATGGGGAAAATGTAAGTATTATTTATTAAAAATTAAGTATAAGAGTCCAGAAATAAATTATGAATGATTTTTTATTAAATTTTATGGAAGGATGAAGAGATGTTACAAACAAGAATACCCTGGTTGATATGATTGAAAATAACAACACAGGTTCCTCAAGTCCAGTCAATACTCCTCCCATGTTAATCAAATTTATAAGAAATGCATCCAGGCCCTTCTTGATGTTCTTGTTCTTATAAGGGCTTTCTTCTCCAGATGTTTCTGGGCCTTCTCCAGATGTTTCTAGGCCTTCTTCTCCAGATGTTTCTGGGCCTTCTCCTCCAGATGTTTATAGGCCTTCTCCTCCAGATGTTTCTGGGCCTTCCTCTCCAGATGTTTCTAGGCCTTCTCCAGATGTTTCTGGGCCTTCTTTTCCAGATGTTTCTAGGCCTTCTCCAGATGTTTCTGGGCCTTTTATTTCCAGATGTTTCTAGGCCTTCTCCAGATGTTTCCAGGCCTTCTCCTCCAGATGTTTCTGGGCCTTCCTCTCCAGATGTTTCTTGCATAGCCAGAAGAAGTCACAGGTAGATGGTACGTTCTTCCACACAGATGCAGCTATAATGGTGGACCTGCTGCACTTTCTCCAAAGCACTCAATGTGGAGGTTTCTTTCTATGTGCTGGTGTTAGTGTTACCGAAACAGCATGAAAAGAAACAGCTTTCTCCAATTGCTTGAGCGAACTTGGAGACTCCAGGCCGGCAGGATGATAACAGCCGGCCGATAGAAGAACCTGTAAGAAGAGAAGTATAATGTGATTAATGGGACCCTATGTTACAGGATACTACTGGGGTGTCACTGTGATTTGACAGTAGAGGATTCCCATACATACAGAGGTAAGGGATCCTCCTCAGTCAGTATACATGTGGCAATCCGATCGCTGACAGATAACAACTGCTCCACAGGCAAGGAACTAGCTGTAAGGGATGCAGATGTAGCAGTTGCTACCAGGTCCTGGAGCCAGGGAGAGCCCAAAAGTCCCTCTGCCACATAAGAAGATAACAGTATTACAAATGCATTTATAAGATGGGGGCCTTTTTATAGATTGTGCATTGGTCCCAGAAGCTTTAAGTTATGTCTCTGTCCACCAAAATGATTACCAATGGCTGACAGTATACGACATGTTTATTGTCACACTTACCACTTGTTCCTTCTCCTTCTGGTTTTTGTTGTTGTCCCTCTTGTTCAGCGACGATTTCTTTCTCTTCTGAACAAGGAATTCTCTCTATTTTCTGTGATTTTTCCTCTTGTTCAGGGATGATTTCTTTCTCTTCTGAACAAGGAATTCTTAAAATGTAAAAGAAAAAAAAGTGAAGTAAGTTGAAGCATTCACCATGTGTCACAGAATCCATGAGGAACGAAAACATCTGCATATTATAAGGCTATGTTCACAGGTCGGACTGCCTCAGATATCTGCCAAGGATTTTTACTTTACAGAGCTGGAATTCGGACACGGATGAGTCCCACTTCAATGGGGATAATTTACGTCACTGCTGCTGGAGCAGAAGCTGAAGAGAATAGACTCAAAGGAACGGACAAGACAATTCTTCTTTTTGCACAAATAAACCTTGTTGTAGTTCACAGTATGATCTACAGAATGGACTGGGGATTCAAATGAATCACACTTGGATTGTACAAGGACTTTAAAACCTTTTGGATCAGGGTGGAAAAATTTGCCCCCCAATTCCTCTTTAAAATCCATATTTTGGGGAATTTTTTCCACACGGCGCCCTTGTGGCACGTGCCTGTCAGCGCCACAAACCCCGGGGTTTTCCCTAGAAGAAAGGGTTTATGGCCAGCCTTTATTTTAAAAAGGGGCAGTGGGAAAAGGGGGCCCCCCAATTCACCCCTTTCCCCCCCGGGCCCAATTAAAACCCGGGAAAAAGTGACACGCCCACTTCCTTGGGCCCAGGGGCAAAAAATTTTGTCAGGGGAAGAGGGAGGTTAATCTTTACTCTCTATAAAAGCCTATGTTTACCGTATTTTATGGGCCTATTTTGAGGCACGGGAGCAAAACCCCCCCGGGGAAAAAAGGGCCTGGAAAAACCGCCGTGGGGCCCACCCCCTTACTCTTGGGAAATACATCCACAAGAAACCGCAGCGATATATACATACAGAAAAAAAGGAAGCATAAAAATTTAAAATATTAAAAAATTTCAATTTTTTGCGTGAAATTTAGCACCATTTGTTTTTAAAATTTCCTTTGTTTTTCACCACCGAGCGTGCACCAGTAAAAAAGGGTTTTTTTATCGCTTAATGTGCTGGCTTTTTTTTTTTTTTAAATCTCATTAGGGTAAAAAATTTTGAAAATTTGGGGCCAATAAAAGGCTAATTATGACCCCTGTTTTAAAAATTTAAAATAGAGGGTTAAAGGGGCCGAAAAAAGAGAAAAAGCGGGGGAATGATCGGGGTTTTCCCTGTATAATTCACATTAACTTTTTAACTTTGGCCTAATGTAGGGTTGAATAAATGTTTTTAAACTTTGCCCACATCTCGCAATTTTTTTGGGGTTGTTTGCACATATGTAACAAGAAGCGAACATAATAACCCCATAATCTACCACTTTTCACACCCTTTCCGTCAACAGTCTTGAAAATGCCCTTTGGGGATCCCTGGGCCTGGAAATCCCCTTTGCAATACAGCTAAATACACCAGGGAAAAAAAGATCATTTCTTTTGTAAAGATTTCATGGATTTTTCTGCAAAAAGGGTTTTTCAAGGCCCATGCAGTACTTACTCTTTTAACCTTTAAAGAAGATGAAAACGAAGTTTTTTGTTTGTTTGGGCCCCCCTTTTTGGGTCCTCGCTTGGGGCCCCTCCTATCTTTTATGAAGCCACTTTATGGAATTTTTTCAGAGCGGGGTGCAAGTCATAAAAAAAAGTTATCAAAAATTGTCACAAAACTTTGAAAAATAAGACAAACACCATTTTGGTCTAGATTAATCTTAACCCTACTAAACTGCCAAAGTGCTTTGGTTTTCCCATGTCTGAACAAGCTGGGGAAAATGTACCCCCGGCTCTTGATTTTAAAGGGTTGTTGAAGTCTACATCTCTCGGGGAACGGTTGAGCCTTGATTTTCATCTTGCTCCCCCCTTTGAAAAAATAATAAAAAAATGATGATAGTGCTCAGGGTGGGTCCAAGGGCCCCTAAATCTGTTTTTTCCTACTATAAATGAAAAAAAAATTTTAAGACTTTTTATATCTTTTACCTGCCCCCCCAAGTCTACGTTCGGGAAACTTTTATGACAATTTAGGGGAAAATGTCCGGGGGAAACCGGGAGGAGGAAGGGGTTTTTTTAAAACCTCCCCAATTTACATCATCTGAATATAAAAAGGAAAATATTAATAGAAAAAAAAACAACTTGATTAAGCGAAATTTAAAGAAAAAACATTCTCCCTCATACAGAAAAAACAAAAGGGCCCAATAAAAAAGTTTAAATAAGAAAATTACATTTAAACATAAAATTTCATTACATCATTCCCCTTAAACCACTTTTGATCTTTTCAAAATTTTTTTCCCCCTTTGGGGTTCTCCCTCAAATTTGGTGGAAATCCCACAAAAAAACTTTAGAAGGGATGCCCATTGCCCACCATTAAAATAGGTTTTCCCAGCCTCGCTTCAAGATCTTTTTCCGGGCGGTGAAAAGTGGGGGGGCCCCCGCATACCGGGAAAATCAATAAATGAAAGAAAAAAATGATTTATGAAAGTTTTTAAATAGAAACATCCAAATTCTCCTCCTAAAAAAGAAAATTGACAAGAAAAAAAATAAAATTTTCTTTGGGAAAAATTTTCTCTAAAAATGAAAATTTTAAGAGAGATATCTGGGTGAGGTGTATAAAAAAGAGAAACCCAAAATCATTTCCTAAAGTAATGCAGACCTCACGAAAACATAGAACTCCTTGGTTAATTTTGTCTAATGAAGCCCTTTTAAATGTTGGTCCTTTTTTTCCATGAGGCCGAGTTTTGAAAGGCCAAAAGTCGGGGACCTTTATGTGTCCCCGTCTGTGTTTTTCCGGAGGCTGTGAAAAAAGAAGGATTTTAGCACCAAAAAAACCCAAACTTATGATAACAAACCCCCATATTATACTACCACAGTCCCCTTTTCCTTTTCAAAAATTCAGTCCCCTATGGAAAAATTAAACCCAAACTTTTGGGAATCCACAGCAAGAACTGGGTTTTCAAAAACATACGGGGCCCGTTAAATGGATAATGGACCCCCTGGTTTTTTTGGAAAGCCTTTTTACAGTCTCCACCCACAGAGGGGAAAACAGATATGATTGAAGGAATTTTTACTATGGCAGGGTTGAAATTTTTTTTAAAATATGTAAACTGAGACTTTTGGGGGGGGGTTTTTTTAAAAATAAACAAAATATAGGATATTTAAATTTAGTCTGAAATAGATAAAATTTTTTTTTAAAGTATGGGGTTTCTGAAGACAAAGGTGCCCATCGGGGTTTTTAAAATCTAATCAAAAGGCCTTTAAGTTACTGAATGGCTCCCCGGGGAAACAAAATAGTATGAATTTTTTTTTTTAAAGGGATCTTGTATTAATAAAAAAATAAGGTAAATGCATGGCAAGTAAGTCACCTGTACAGGAATAATTGGGTAAATATGAAGCAGACTGGGCTATGTTATATACTTTCCTCCTACATACTCCTGACCAAAAAGCCCCCCAATGGGGTATTTCTAGGGAAAAAAACCAAAAATGGGAGCTACAAAGGGGACATCGACAAAAGTTAAAATCCCCTCTAGGGAAAAACCCTTTATCAAAATTTTTTTCATATTTCCCGCCTTTCTATTTTTTTTTAAAGGGGCCCAAAAACTTTTGTGTATCTTTTTTGGTTTACCAAGTAGACAGCCCTAGAAAACATAAAAGCCTTGGTTTAGAAAAAATTCTTTTTATCAACCCTCCCCAGAAAAAATCAAATAATGTTTTTTTCACAAGATTAGGTGCAGGTCCCTTTTTAAAAATTCATAAACAAAGTTTACAAAAAAATAACACTAAAATTAAATTTTTTGTGCCCTCTGCAAATTGTTTAAAGGGGAAATGCCAAGTGTCCCAAACCCTGTTCAACCCAACTACCTTAAATTTACAAAAGATGTGGACAGTTTATGTTTACTCATAATAATTTTATGGTGATATTTAAAACCCGACAAAAGGCAAAAGCATTAAACAAAGGAAGCCTGGAAAATGAAAATTTTTTGGGGAAAAAATAAAACTCACCCCAAAAAAGAAATTTCGATCATTTTTGGGTGTTTTCAAAAAACACTGCTTTCAGGGGAATTTTCCTTGTTTTCCCAAAGATTTTGGTCCCAAATCACAAAAAAAGAGAAAAAAAAACATTTAAAAAAAAGGAGGAAAAAAAAAGTTTTCCCGATGTGGAAGATTCCCCCCCATATATTAAAAATCACTTATCTGATGAAATTAAGACAAATCCCCGTATGATACTTACACTGGCAATTCAGGAAACTCTGCGTCCCCCCATAACTTCCGTAATTGCCTGACTTTTGTTTCTAAAATAAAAAACAACATAAAAATACATCAACCCCAAATGTATTATACCAAAAACCTAATAAAGGGAAAAAAAGACCCCTTTTATATGTTTCCCCTCAAAAGTTTTTCACAGGGATTCTGACCATAATATTTTTTGGGTTCCCCAAAAAAGTGAAATTAAAAACCCTAAATGAAATGAAAATTTTTAAATGGGGGAACCTTGAAACTAAAAGGGAATTGGGGGTTTAAAAGCCAGAAATAATCCATTATATCAAAAGGAATTTATAAAGCCTGGTCCCCCCACCTCCCTACAGGCATTACATTTAAATATGATCGCCCGCTTTCTACAATACTTTTTAAAAATTTGGGAGAAATTTTTGGGGTGAAAGACCAAAACCTTTGGGAAAATTTCTGCAAAACCCCACTGACTGATAACAGAGTCAGGGGTTTCAGTTTGGGGGTTTGTCTCCTTCCCTTTGGGGGTCCCCCTTTTGCCCGTTTCCTATGGTTTTAATACATAATAGTTATTAGGGGGGAGCATTTCACAAATACTAATGACCATTTTCATAAGTTTAAAGGACCCGAAGGGTTATTAATTTATTTTTTGGGTTTTTTACAAATTTTCCCTTCCAAGTAAATTCCTGTTTAATTTTATAAGGGGCTTTATACAGAACATGCTTTAATAATTTTATATAAATTTAAAAATCAGGGATTTTTCAAGCAGGGAAAAAAACTGATAACTGAGTGAGGCAAATAGCAAGGGGACATTAAAACTCATATTACAGAATACAACTGCCCTTAAAAGGTTGGAAAGCAGCAGCAGAACAGGGTTCCATAAAATCACCAATCTGTAAAGGGAAAGGGCCAAAAAGAGCTTCAGGGGCTGATTTTTTGACATTACGGGAATCTAAGAAAATCAAAAACAAGGATATCTAATGTAGAAGAGATTTGGGCCTTACCGGGGGTTTTTCCCAAAAAGCGCGTCATCCAATTTTACAACACTCAGGGCTGAATAGGGCCCGTTGTTTTAAAAGAAGCCCAAATCTTTCCCCTTTTGGGGATCGTTCTTCAGCCTGCAAAAAACCAAACAGGAAAAAAGGGAAAAACATAGATTAAAAAAAGCAAATTAAAAAACGCTGGTTTTTTTGGGTTCGAAATTTTCCCCTGCTATTTCCATTTTCCTTTTTAACATATCTATATTTTTTCTATAGGTATGTATAATAAATTTTTTGGGGGGAAAAAAGAAAACACTTATAAATTACATTGGGTAATTCCACTATTTTTATATTTTTCTTAGTAAAAACTTTTGTGAAGGGGTTTCCCGCTATTTAAACCCGTTGTTGTTTAAAAAACTTTAAAAGTTATTGTTTTAAATCCTCAAGAATCCTGAGGGTTTCTAGACCGGTTTTTTTGGTATTTTGGGTCAGGGGGGTCCTTTACTACTTCAAAACCACCGGTAAGTTAAGCTGAGGGGCCCATCAGGTAGTGGAAAGGAAAAGTGTCAAGGGGAAAAGTTTTGGGTTTGAAACCCCCCAAAAGTTGGGGCTTCAGCTTAAAACCTTGTCAAGATCAAACCAACATCCTAGCAAATTCAAAAAGCAAATCCCAAACCCTACCAGGAAAAGACAAGTGACACCCGGGGCTGTGAACATCTCTTAAGAGTGAAAGGGCACGATAAAGTCTAATACCGCAACTTATGTCAAAATGGAATCCCGGGATAAAAAACCCAAAGGGGCAACTCCAATTTTAAAATTTAATTTGCCTAGTGACACTAAAGGTGGCATCAACTTGTAATAAATAAACAAATACCAAAAAAAATTTTTTCCCAGCAGAATTCTCTCTTTTATGTGGGTTACTCAATCATTACTGGGAATATGGGAAAAAAAAAAATATGGAAAAAACATGCAATAAACAGGTCCTCCAATTTGCTTTTTCATATGTCACATTTTCCCCTTTTTTTTCAGCACAAAACTTTCAGCGGGGCGTCGCTAGGGGGGGTTTTATTTGGGGGGTGGGCCCCGAATAAAACAGCCTGTGCCCCCATCTCCCGGCTCCAGGCCTTGGCCTGGGGGGGTGGGGCCTGGCGTCCGATGGCGCCATAGCTGAGGGGTTTTTGGGAGCAAGAGCAGCGCTCCCGCCCCCCAACAGTGTCGGGCCCCCAGGCCGACACGCGGGGCCGCCGGCCCACAGCGCGAGGACCGCCGCGGCCCCGTGCGCCTCACCGGGAGCGTCGGATACTAAAGTCATCGGAGCTGCCTGTCCTCGGGGGACCAAAAGCTCATAGGCCGTGGCCCGAGGGGCTGCCGGAGGACCGGGCTGAAGAGGATGAGCCCCTCCCGGGGGAGTTAAGGTAGATTAATTTTGTTATTTTTTTAAAACTTTTTCCGCCCAGTTCCCCCATATACGCCGTGCCCCTAAAATGCCGCCTGTGGCCCCATAAACCCCGCCTGTGGCCCCCCCTTCCCTTTTCCGTGGCCCCCATATCAATGCCTGTGCCCCTTAATGCCTGCCTGTGGCCCACATACCCCCTGCCTTTTGGCCCCCAAAATCCCTCCTTTTCCCCCTTTAAAAGGGCGGGCCCGGGGTTGGCCCCCAAATTAATTCCTCCCTGTGGGGCCCCCAATGAAGGCCCTGGGGCCCCCCCAAATTAAAAGGGGGGCCTCGGGGGGCCCCATTATCCCCTTTGGCCCTTTGCCCCTTTTAAAGGGGCCTTTCCGGGTGGCCCCCTGGGGGGGTTATCCCGGGGCTGTGTCCCCCTTAATTTCCCTGCCGTGGCCCCCCATACCCCTTTCTTGCCCCTTTTAAGGGGCTGCCTGTGCCCCATAATGCCTGCCTGGGGCCCCCCATATATGCCTGGGGGCCCCCATATACTGCCCGGGGCCCCCCCATATCCCTGCCCTTTGCCCTATAATCCTCCCGGGGCCCCCCCATTTTCCCTGCCGGGGCCCCCCCATATCCCGCCTTTGCCCCTATAATGGCTGCCTGTGCCCCTAAAATTCCCTTTGCCTTTTGGCCCCCCATATACTTCCGGGGCCCCCCATATACTCCCCGGGGGCCCCCCATTATCCCGGGCCTGGGCCCCTATAATGGCTCCCTGTGGCCCCTTATAAGGGCCTGCCTGGGGGCCCCCTTTTTATACGGCCTGGGGGGCCCCCCCTTTCCCCCTTTGTCGGTTGCCCCTTTTTTAAAGCCGGGGCCTTTTGGGGCCCCCTTACCCCTTCCCTGTGGCCCCCAAACCCCTGCATGTGGCCCCCAAATTTCCCCTCCTGTGCCCCTTTTAAATCTTGCCTGTCCCCTAAAAATCCTCCCTGGGGCCCCCTATAATGCCTGCCTGTGGCCCCCTTTTAAACCTCCCCGGTCCCCCCAAAAAAACCCTGCCCCTGGGGCCCCAAAAGCCTCCCTTTGGGGCCCCCAAATATGCCTGCCTTTGCCCCTTTATCCTCCCCCTTTTCCCCCCAAATATGTCGTGGCCCCCATTTTAACTTCCCTTTGTGGCCCCCCCAAAAACCCCCAGGGGGCCCCCAAAATTTATACCCTCCCTTTGGGGCCCACCCTTATATAACTCCCTTTGGGGGCCCCCCCTGAAATTAAACTGCCGGGGTTGCCCCCCCTAATACTGCCTGGGGCCCCCATTTTTACGGGCCTTCAGTGCCCCTTTTTATATACCAATAAAGGGGGCCCTGCTTAATACCTATAAATTAAAGGGATTTTTTGCGGGGGGAAATTTTTAAGGTTTCTAAAAAATTTATTTTTTTTCCCAAATCCTCGGGGCAAGAAAAATTGGCCGGGGCAATCAGCATGGGGGTTGTAAACCCGGAAATGGAGAAAAAAAGGGAAAGTGAACGACCTGATCAGAAAAGACGTCCCCCGGTGAGTTACTAAATTTTAACTCCCAGTGTAATCACTTAAAATTTCTGCAGAGTTACATACAACTAGAATCTCCCCACTATCTGGTCACTGTAGGGCGGTAAAATATGTCTCTGGGGCCCCGTTGCGGGAATGGGCACTGTGGGGGGTCCTTTTTGGCCCGGGGTTCTGGCAGGTTATTTGACCCTTTAAGTAGAATAGTTTTGGGTTTTGGGTTTTTTGTAGGAGCTTTTTTGTAAAAAAACCCCTTGTCTGGAAATTTTCCCCTTTTGTATGGGTGTATTTTTGGGTTATTGTTTAGGGGTATTTTTCATATGAAGGTGAGAAGTTCTAAAAAAGGGAAAAATTTTGTCTTTGGGGTGTTTTTTAAAACTGTACGGGTGACTGCTGAGGATGGACGGGATTTTTGGTGGGGAAATTTGGCAAAAAATTTAAGTGACAGGAAACAAAAGGGTTTTTTTCTCTGTAAAAAAACATCCCCCAGTTCAAAAATGAGGGGGGAAAAAAAAAACACAAAGGGCCCCCCCCCCGGGGTTTTGGGAACCCTAGCAACCCCCTGTTTTACAGTACTTGTGTTTTTTAAAATGGGTTTTCAGGGCATTTTTGGGGGGGCCCAAAAAGGGAAAAATTTTTATGTCCTTACTTTTCTTTTCCCTTTATTAATATTTTAACTAATATTAATAAAATTTTGTTTTTTCTGCTATTTGATTTGATTTTTTTTGCTATTACCTTTTTGTAGTAACAACTTGATGTTTTGTTGTAAACCCTCAAGAAAACCCAAGGTTATAGACCTTGTTGGTTTTTGGGTTCTGGCAGTCCTTTACTACTTCAAAACACCCGGGGTTAAGTAAAACCCGAGGACGCCATGGGGGTTAGGGGGAAGCACAAGCCCAAGGGGATTTATTTAGTTAAAAACCCCACTGGGTTGGGGCTTTCAGCATAAGCTTGTAAAATTTTCGATCCAGAAAATCTCTAAAAAAAATTAAAATGCAGTCAACCCCTAGCCGGGTTCTGACAAATGACCCCGGGGGACTGTAAACCCAATTGCCCTTAAGATTTAAGGTGCACTTTGAGGGTCAAAATTAACCCACCGGATGTCAAAAAAGGAATCCTCTGATACAATCTTAAAGGGGCAACTCCCTTTTGAAAAGTAAGCGCCTAGAAATGCTTAATTTTGGGAAACCCAACATAAAATAATAAAAAAACCCCATGTAATGCTAAATTTTAAAGGGTTTTTGGCCATATTTTTAAAAGGGTTCCCAAAAAATTGAAAAATTAAAATTGCTTTTTTATACACTTTAGTTGCAAAAATTAAAAAAAAAAGGGAAAAACACAAATTGTAGGAGTTTACGCAAAAACGTTGGGTACAAAAAAAGGTTTTGAATGCAAAAATAATAGGGTTTTATTTATAGGGAAAAAATAAAGGAAAACCAAGCAGGAAGACAAAATTTCCCCAGCGAAGTCTTCACAGCATCCATTTTAACCCCCTTCCCCACGGGGCCATTTTTTTGGGCCTCTCTGACAGACCCCCCTTTTTGGGAAAAACTGGCTGTGTCATTTTAAGGGTGAGAATAACTTTTTGACATTTTTACCTATCCATTAATTCAAATTGTTTTCTCGTGACTTTTGTGCTTAGATGGTAAAAATTTTGGCCAAAAATCCTTTTTATTTGTAAAAAAATAAAAGTATCTAAAAATCTAAAATTTACCAATTTAAAAACTTCAAAAATTTCGGTGAAAGACAGATATTTTATTCCACTCAAAATAGTTTAAACTAAAATCTCCCAATGTCTCTGTGGGTTTTTGGCATAATTTTTTAAATTTTTTTTTTTAAAGACATTAGGGGGCTTAGAAATTAAAAATATTTTCATTTTTTAGGGACCAGTCCATTTTATAACGTACTTTGGCTTGAGTTAGGTACCCCAAAAGACTTCTCTAAGAAACTACCCCCAAAATATTAAAAACAGCATTTAGGAAGTTTATTAACCCATTGGGTGTTTCACAGAATTTAAAGAAAAATGGGGGTAAAAATTTAAAAATTAACTTTTTTGCAGATTTTAAATTTTTATCCTTTATTCACGGAACACAATACATGTGATCAGGAAATGCAACTTAAATTTTTCCCCAATTCCCCCGTGTTTAGAATACCCATTTTGGGGCCCCCTAATGCGTTATTTGGCTCAACCACAAGCCTCAGAAAGGAGGAGCACCTCCATTTTGGGGTCTCTTTTTTTCCGTTTTTTTTAGGCCCATTTTCAGGGTTTGAGACACCCTAAGGTCAAAACAATAAAAAACCCCTAAAAAAAACCCATATTGAAAACCCCACCCTTTTAAAGGGAAAAATCCAGGGCTGTAGGGTTTTAAATCGACGCCACAGTCTTCACAAATTTTTTTAACGTTAGGCTAGCGAAAATGAAAAAAATATTTTTTTTTTCCAACAATCTGCAATTTATATGTGAAAAAGTTTAATATTATTACAAGGAATCCTAGAAAAAAAAAGCCCCCCCAAATTTTGTTACACAATTTCTTCCAAGTTCGGCAATACCCTACATGTTGGTGTAAAATGCTGTTTGAGGGCACAAGTCAGGGTCGTATAATGAAGGTATTGTTATTTGGGCTTTTGGACGCAATTTTGGTGGGGTCATGTCTCATTGCAAATCCCACAAAGTCACCAGTAACAGGTGAAACCTTCCAGAAGTCCCCTAATTATTGAATTCAACGCTCTCGGATCTCATCTTCCAGGGGTGTAGTGTGCATTTTGGGCGCACAGATGTGCATTTTAGCATTGGGCCATGAAAATGGTGTGGAAAAATGCAGTTCCGCCATTGTTTTATGGGCTTCAATTTTACAGTGGATAACTTTACTTTGCAGGTAGGTATTCTTGTAATGATACATTTTATATAGTTTTTATGGTTTACTACTATTACACAATAGAAATAGGTCTACAAAAATTTGCGTTTTTTGTGTTGTCCTATTCTGATACCTTTGATCACTTTTTATTAAGGTTTTTGTGAGGCATTTCGAACAAAATACAGTATTCCTGGTAGTGTTTTTTATTTTTATTGCGTCACAGTCGTTATAAATGACATGCTAGTTTCTTAGCTCAGCAGTCGATAACGATATAACATTGATACCAAATTTGCATTTTTTAAATGTTTTACTGTTTTTTTCACAATAAAAAGCACTTTTACTCAAAGAAAACATCGTTTTTGTATCGCCAAAGTCCGAGAGCCATAGACTTTTTTACTTTTCTCTGTACGAGATAGTAGGGTGCTTATTTTTTTGTAGGGATGATTGACCCTTTTTATTATATCATTTTTGAGGGACAAGACTTTTTGATCAGTTTAAATCCGTTTTTGAAGGCTAGGGTAGAAAATACTGCAATCCTAGTAGTGTTTTTATTTTTTAACAAGACGCTCACCGTGCAGTATCCGGTGAACAAGTTAGCTTTACTCTCTGGTCGATACATTATGGAAGATACCCAATTTATATAGTTTTTGTTTTCTTTTAAGCACTTAAAAAAAAGTAATTTATATTGTGGTAAAACAATATTTATGCATCGCTATCCTCTGAGAGGCCATAACTTTTTTAATTTTTCCGTATATAGAGCTGTGTAAGGACTTTTTTTTGCAGGATGAACTGACGTTTTAATTGGTACAACTTTGGCTTTTATATGAGTTTTTGATCGCTTTTTATTCCATTTTATGTACTGCAGGATGAACAAAAATCGCAATTCTGGGACTGTTACATATAGTTACATAGTTTGAAGTGCCGAAAAAAGACATACGTCCATCTCCATTCAGCCCATTTTGCTAAAAGTGTTGCTAAAGTGTCTGATCAGGAGGAAGGCAAAAACCCTCCATGAGGTAAGAGACACATTTGTCCTCATGTTAGGGAAAAAATTCATTGCCTGACTCCCACCTGGCAATACAGAATAAATCCCTGATCCAACGACCCCCCCTCTAAATCCTAGTCACTATAACTGTTATATTATCACTCTCCAGAAATGCATCAACCCATCTTGAACTCTGTTAGTGAATTCACCATGACAACCTCCTCGGCAGAGAGTTCCACAGTCTCAACGCCCCTTTACCCTAAAAACAGGTAAAGAATCCCTTTCTGTTTTATGTAGAAAACTTTCTTTTCCTCAAGTGTTTAGAGGATGCCCTCCTTGCTACTTGATACAGTCCTGGAATAAATAAATTTTTAGCGATATCTCTATATTGGCCCTTAATATATTTAAACATATTTATTATGTCCCCCAAATCCGTCTTTACTGCTAAACCTAAATAACCCTAACCATTAACTAAATCTTTCTGGTCAAGTGCAGTCCCACCCTGTCCTTATTATTAATTTTTGTTGCCGCCTTTGTAGCTGTTCCAGCGCTACAATGTCTTTCCTGTGCGCTGGTGCCCTAAAACTGTATCACAATATTCCATGTGTGGTCTAACCAGTGACTTGTATAGATGAGCGAATAATGCTACCATCATGTGCATTCTATGGCCCTTTTAATACAACCCATGACCTATTGCCTTAGCTGCTGCTGCCTTCACGGGCTGCTACAGTTAAGTTGTACTGTCCACCAGGTATTCCCAAAGTCCTTCCTCCATGTCTCTTTACCAGAGTTTTTTCCATATAACATGTAATCATGTAATGGATTTTTTCCTCCCCATTGGCATAACATGCATTTATCTGTGTTATCACCTCATCTGCCATTTCTCCTGCCCAGGCCTACAACCCTATCCAGATTCCCTTTCGTAATAACACATTATCCTCTCTTTGGTGTGGATTACTTTACAGAGCTTAGTATCATCAGCAAAGATAGATATTCTACTGTGCAATCCCTGTGTAAGGATCATTTATCGAAAATATTAAAGAGAATAGTCCCAATACTGAGCTCTGTGGGACCCCCCACTAGTGAACGGGGATCCAGTCTGAGTATGCACGTTAATTACCACCCTTTGGTTTTCTATCACTGAGCCATTTGCTTACACCACATGCACACCTTTTCCTCCAGTCCAAACATCTCAATTACTGTAACCAACGTTTTAATGTGGAACAGTATCAAATGCTTAGAAAAATCCAAATATAGACCATCCAAGTGCTCACCCCGATCACAGACTGAACTAACTTCCTCATAGCGAGCTGATGAGAGTTAGTCGAGACAGGACCGATCCTTCATGAACCCATGCTTGGAAAGGCGTTATACGATTTAATTTCCGTGTGATACTCCAGGATAGCATCTCAGAGAAAACCTTCATACATTTTTACCCACAACGAGAGGTTGAAGCTTACAGGCCTACTGTTTCCTGGATCACTTTTGACACCCTTTTTTAATATTGTCACCCAACTTGCTATGGCGCCAATCCTTTGGGACATAACCCGTTTTTAGAACAGTCATAAATATTAATGATAGGGGCCTATCTATGACATCATATAACTCCCTGTAGGACAAGTCAGGGCCGGTGATTTGTCTATTTTAAGCTTCCCTAAGGCGGCAAGCGCACTTCTTCCTGCTTTAGACAAGAAACATTATAAGAAGTTGGAGTTAACCTCATCCCGTCTTTCCAAACCAACAAGAAGTCATCCTCCTCGATAAATACAGTGGAGAAGAAAGTGTTTAATAGGTTTTACTTTTTTCCTCATCGCCCTCTATAGTCTCTCCCCTCCGTACTTTTTAAAGTAGCCAACATTATCTTTTTAATCTTTTTAACTACATTTATAGTATTTAAAAAATATTTGGGGTAGTTTTACTTTTCTCATGGCAATATGTCTTTCTGTCTCGCCTTAATCATTTTTTTTTACATATTTTATTTTCATTATAGCTTTTTAGTGCTCCCTTCACTGCCTCCTGTTATAGTTCTTTTTATTTTTTATTGCCGCCTCGTTACATCTCTGTTGATCCACATGGGTTTTTCTGTTTCTAATATTTTTTACCATATGATGTAACCTCTCACAGTGGGGTGGCGGCCTAAGAATGTTCTTGAAGACTCCCATTTATTTTTTGTTCTGCTATTTTTTAAACACTTGTCCCACAATACGGTTTAGGGCCCTCTCTAAGCAGGATAAAAGTTAGCCTTCCTCAAATTCAGCTCTGTTATTGTGGCTGACCATGACAAAAAGCGCTCTATTGAAGGATAAATGGAAATGGTATTATATTATGGTACACTATTTCCTAGGTTGTGCCCCTCAACCTTAACCATTTTATACTACTCTGTCATGGTCTATTAGCTAGAAGGGCTTTTTACTCTAGTCGTTCCTGCACGCCTTTGGGAAAGGTAAATTTCTTAGTTTTAGACAAACACTGTTTCCTTTGTGAGAGCTACAGGTTTCAGATTCCCAATTTATGTCTGGGTAGTTAAAGTCGCCCATAATAACAACCTCATTCTGATTAGTTGCTTCATCTATTTGCCTAAGGAGCATATCTTCCATGGGTTTTGCTATATTTGGCGGCCTATAGCAGACTCCTATTAGAATTATATTACTGTTATCACCCCCATGTATATTTACCCATATACCTGTACCTATATCTTCCCGCAGTGTTGGCTTCAGACAGGATTTTACATAGAGACAGACACCTCCCCCCTTCCAGTCCTTATGATCTCTTCTAAATAGAATGTAACCCTGTAAGTTACCCGCCCAGTCGTAGCTCTCGTCCAGCCATGTCTCAGTTATCCCCACTATGTCAATTTTTAGATTTTTCAGATCTTATTCCTTTCTCCCTATTTTTAACTATTGCTACACTCCCTCCCTCCACTCCACCCCCTGATTTATTACTAATTCTCAGCTCTCTATCTTCACTATCTTGCACGCTATATGTGTAGTTACCCTCCCTCCCATTCCCTAATTTAAATATTCCTCCAGCTTCCTAGCCATTTTGTACCCCAATACAGCTGCATCCTCCCCATTTATTGTATCTCTAACTTTGTCATTGGTGCCCATGTGGACCATGACAGCTGGATTCTCACCAGCCCCACCCAGCAATCTGTCAGCCCGATCCGCGACATATCAAACTCGGGCCCCAGGTAAACAACATACTGTTCGACGATCCTGGTCTTTGTGGCAGATTGCCTTATCTGTGCCCCTTATAATGGAGTCCCCAACTACTAGCACCTGTCTGGCCTGCTCTGCACTCCTATTCCGCATCTTACTGGAGCAGACAGGGGTAGTGTCTTGCTGCAGCAATGCTATTTCTGAGCCGACATCCCCCTCATCTGCCAATCTTGTAAATTTGTTGGGGTGTGCCAGTTCAGGACTAGCCTCCCTGACACTCTTCCCTCTACCGTTCTTTGTAACTGTTACCCAGCTAGCTGCCTCATGTTCCTGCACCTCCATGCTGCCACCCTCCCCAGCATCTACACCTGCGAGTGATTGCTCAGTGAGCAGCAAACTCGCTCCCAAGTTGGCAATGGATCCCAGTGTTGCGACTTGCTCAGTTAGAGCCAGGATACGGGCTTCTAAATGTGCAGTGTGCACGCATCTCGCACAGCAGTATGGACCCTCAGACTGTTGGTCAAGGATGGCATACATTGCACAGGTTGTGCACCGGACAGCATTGTCAAACATGGAACTCATGGGGATGTTACAAAAAAGAAATACAGATACAAATATGAAAAATCTGTATAATACCGCCCTTTTCTAAAACCCCAAATCTAAGGTCCGCAACCAATATTAAGTCCGCACTTAAGCAAATGAACACTTAACAAAAAGACACACTTTAATGCTCGGATTTACTACTAGCTACTTAGCTTTTAAAACCCTTTTATCCAAACAGGAACAGCAGTGCAGCACATCAAACTCTCATTATAAGGCAAAGACTGTATTGTTTTTTTTTTATGGCGTTCACCGTACGGGTTAATTAACGTGACAGATTTATTTTTTGTTTTACTTTTTTTTTTCTTTTTCACATTTTTTCACTTATCCCCAGGGGGGATTTGTGACAGCAATCTTCAGATTGCTGTTACAATAGTAGACCAGAACACAGCAGTAATGCTGTGTTCTGGTCTCCATGGTAACCGTCAATCACCATGCCCACAATTAGAGATGGGTGAATTTCTCAAAAATTTGATTCTCCAGGTTTGCCGAACTTTCCGCCAACATTCTTTTTCGACACCGGATATTTTCGCTAATCCGCTTAAAAAACAGCGATTTCCCTGGCTGCGGAGCCTTAGGGTGTTTGTAGAACGATTGTCAATGTTCAAATATGCATAGGAGCGATGTTTGGTCTTCATACAAGCTATGTTCTAGTACTGACACGCAATGGACAGGCGCCCCGTACTGTAAATCAGCTTCACACTCACTTATCCTGGCAGTTACTGGCAAAACTAACCAAATAACTGAAGTGGAACGCAGCCTGAACAATTCAGCCTCAGCATGAAGGAACCGAGCTGAGGCTCAGATCCGTACTATAAGCCGTCAATGAGCGCACTCTTTTACTCCGACATCAAAAGATTCCCCAGATTGATGACATAACCTTCTCTGTTAAACCTGATTATCATTTAGAAAACCCCCCGAAAGAGTGAAGAGTTGTCGGAAGTAATATTGCGTTGACATCACTGATCATGTTGCCCCTTCCTATTCAATCCGTCATGTCCCCTTCTATCTCAATTATTCCATCAGTATTGTTAAGCCAAAAGCAAATAAACAGAGGTTGATCCAAAACAAGATGACCAGAAAATAGGATATTTGCATTCTTCTGTTTCTAATCCACTTCCTGCTTTTGGCTACCTAATCCTCATCAGCAATCCTGATCGCATTTCATTCCTTCTGAGAACAGATAAAAGGAAAAACCAAACAAGTGGCAACATCATAGAGTGGTGAGGAGGACAACAGCACTAGAAACCACAGGGAGTTCCAGAGATACAAATGTCAGTTAGGCATGCAACACACTAAGACCACAGGTGCACAAGACAGGTTGAGAAGGTGACAGCAACATCAGTAGGCCACAGAGTAGCACAATGACAGGTTGAGAGGTAGCAGCAACAGTCAGTAGGCCACAGAGTGGCACAATGACACAGTGTATGGGAGGTGTTGGCAGCAACAGCACATCACATGAGGGTCAGAGAACTGCACAATGACAAATTCTGGAGGTGGCCGCCACATGAGTAGACACAATGGCACAATGACACAGCGTAAGGTAGGCAGCACATGATACCATGGGATTGGCCAATAACCCCCCCACAGTGTGAGTGGGTGGCAATACCAATCCCTGGTAAAGAGGGGGTGGCAGATGGACATCTGCACAGATGTGTGCATCAGCGGTGACAGCACAAATATTAGCTGAAGCAGTAGTTTGATCCATACTCATTTCTCAAAGTTTGGTAAGCGTCATGGCTAAGATGGGCGAATCGTATTCTAACGAGTGGAATTCGTTAAGAATCTTCAGGAAAACTTCGGTTTCGGAATGAAGTCGAACTTTGGGTACTTCGGTGAACGAAGTGTGCTTTTGATTGTAAAATGGCCTATGCGCTCTACATGGCCTACATAGGGCAAAAGCACTCTGGGAGAAGAAAGGCATAGCTGCATGACATGTGACAAGTGAAGCCAATCAATAGACCGCGGATTCTGTGACGTCACCGCACTAAATAAGACCGGGGCGCGACGCCGGGAGCTCACACTCCTCTCACTGTGGCGTCATCAGGGAAGGTGCTGCGCGCTGATAGCCTTACTGAAGAAAGTGATTTTATACAGCGATTTCTGTGGGGATCTCAGCATGGTCTCAGAGAGTTCCTAATGTTCTATTTCTAATTTTTTGGTATTTGGATCAGAAATCCATGTGGCTCCACTGCAGCTGCATAACATTCAATAATCCAAGTGGGATTCTAAGCCATTCTGTTGTATTCATTTAAAGAAAACGTTTTACAATCCAAATCCCACTTCATTTTTGGCTGCTCAATATCTATTCCAGTTTCCATCCAGTTAATTTAAGCGCGTTGTTTTGCTGTGTTTCTGACCCCAAGAAACCGTCTTTTTCAACGCCAAAAATATAGATAAATTTTCCTGAAGCCTAATTCCACCAAGCAAAAGGTAATGACAACTGTAATCCTGCTTGTTGATGGCGAGAAAACGAAGCAATTAGTAGACAACACGCGTACAAAGCTACTATATTGTGCGGACTCTATTCTTTGTCGCAATTTACATCCAGGGTTTTAATTAAGCGTTGTTTTGCTGGTGCCATTACCAAAAAAAACCGTCTTTTCAACGCCAAATATACTTCATTATTCCTGTAGCCTAATTCATGGGTCGATATGTTTATTTAAGCCCGTTGTTGCTTTTACATTGATAAAACCCACAGTTTTCTAAACGACACATACAAGTAAATTTTCGGCCATTTGTAGCGCAATTTATATCCAAGGGTTTACCCTAACTTGTTAACGGGTTCCATTTGGAGTCCAAAAACAGGGTGATATTTATCATAACTATATCATCATCAAACAGTGTCTGTACATTGTTAGAACAAACAGTAATGACAGACGAGAGAGGTTCCAGCTCTGCACCTGCCGAGTGCAGTGGCACAAACATTCCCTGGAACATGCCCAGGTCGAAGCACAGCAAGGGACGTCGCAGCAGGGGTCACTCGGTGAGCCACAACTGCCGCTGTCATCTAGCGCCAGTTGTTGTTCACAACCCAAGGTTCTTGATGTGGTTGACGTAGTGGATCATCCTCCTACCCTCCAGAAGACAATTTTTTCCCCCTTGACAACCCAGCCAAGAGTCCGGTTGGAACCTCAACACAACCCATTATTGGCATGGCCCGGGGGGTGGAGCGGTCACGGACCCTCACCTGTCCTCAGCCCGCCTCTGTCCCATCGCGGTTCCCCTCAGCCAGAATCTACTACTGTGGCCGTGGTCTCAGCGCCACTATAAAGCAGGATGAACAATTTGAGGAGGGCATTCACAGCTACTTGGCAGCGAAGAAATGGCGCCTATATCCGCCCCTGCTTCTTAGCTAGTAGCGCAAAAGTAAAGATGGGGAGAGTGGCATGGAGGTCATGTTTGTGAGAGGTCAGCCCTGGCATACCAAGACCGTGATGAGGACAGCATGACGAAGAAACACAAATAGAGATTATGTAGCCGACCGAACTTGGGAGCCGGGTAGCAAGGCTTCATCATCGCAGGAGAAAGGGCGTCAGCTTGCGCGTCGAGGCAGCAGCCAGCCAGCAAGTGGTCGTGTGGCGCGTGTAGTCAGCAGGGTATAGCAGCAGTGTGAGGTCGGAGCCAAGCGGCCACGGGGTAAAAAACCCAGCTTCGCAGTCCAAAAAGTATCAGCACAGGGGCTCAGCGAAGGGCAGCGGCGGCATAGTTCACCATGTGAACGTTGGCGGTAAAAATCACGATACTCGGCGTGTGGCAATTCTTTGGCTAATACACCGAGACCGAATATGGGTAATATGATATACGAATCTGGGGCAAAAGTGAAGCGTGGCCAAGGAGCTAACTTTGGCACCACGGCCCTTAACGACAACACATGCAAGCGTCACCATCCATTGCCTGGTGAAAACGTGGCTCAGATGTGGTGGTCCAATCCTCGCCGCAGCAACAGCAGCACAGCACGCCCGTGCATGCATGCCATTGCAGCCAGTCAAGCGCCCACCACCTCTGCAGAAGGGAGCTGTTTCTCTTATGACATCACTCCCGTTCCCAGATGCTCCTTCTCCTCGCTAAGCATCGGCACCAGCAATTCCGTTCAGCGAGGATGATTGCATAAGAGACACAGTATGCAGTCCAACCATCCTAAGGTGCAGCACTGACCGTGCTCCTGCCAAGTTGTTGGTACTGCAGTCCCTCCCTTTCCAAAGGGTGGACACTGCACCGATCATGAGAACTAATGGCTAGTGCCCGACCGAAATGGAGAGTTCCCAGCCTAAGTTCTTTTCCAAAAAGCAGTTACCCAGCACTTCAATAAATATGTCAATCCAGAAGGTGGGTCAGTCCCTTGAGCTTATCTGTTTTGTTCCAAGGTGCACGCAAGCGCGACGTCTGGATCAGTAACTACGGTCAGGGCCAGTTACAAGTCCTTGTACGGCCCAACTGGGTAATGTGCTTCCAGCCCAGTCACACCCAACAACATATGGACAAGAGATGCCGCTCTCCTCAACTTGTCAAACTGCTGCACCAAGCGCCAATGTCCGCCTCCTCTCTCCTCCACCACCACCACCATACTTCACATCCACATGTACTGCTCCATCTACCACATGGTAGGGCACAGCGGTTTCACGCAGTTCTATCACCTCTTTGCCTCGGCGAACGAAGTCACAACCGGAGGAACTGCTCCGCGTCATGCAAGCAAGAAATCGATGTGTGGAGCATTCTCGCGCCAACTGCAAATCGAAACCATGGTGACGGACACTGGAGGAACATGGAGTCCGCGGCGCTGCACCGAGCGAGGGATGGTCCATGCGCCCTCATGGCACAGAGTTCAATCTGGTTGTGAAAAGGGTTCCCTAATCTTCCACGATCTTCAAAACATTCTGAGAAATGGCCAGGAGAACTGGCATGCACTTTATCCATTCCGTACAAAGCCCATGAAACACCCCCTCGAGTGCAGCGGCAGAACGTCTCCCCAACATCTACTCGATATGCGATTTGCCACCGCCCGCTGGACATTCCAGCCTCACCTTGTTGGACCGATCGTAATAACAGAGAAAGCGGCCATTAACGATTTTTTGATGATCCACAGTCAGACAGAAGTACTCCCCTGTGTAACGTTGATGTCAGCCAGTGTCAAGCTCATGCGTACACCTCCCGTTTGTTGAGGCCAATCGATGAGCGCGAAACGTATTTGTCAGATCGCCAACTAACGGGATAATAACATCATTCCACTGCTTCATTCCTGCGAACAATGCTGAAAATCTGTCTGGGCAGGGGACTGGAGCACTGCGACTACATCTCGTGGCCACATGAGTCCCGGTGGGGACTGAAATGGAGAGGAGAGAGGACATTGTGGAGCATAAGCATTGTCCTGGTGAAAGAGTGGATTTTCTCCATGTGACAAGAGAGGAGGAAACAGGAACTGAGAGGTGGATGAGATGAGGAAGACCTATACGTCATGAAATGACCCCCCAAGCAAACGTGCGAGTATACAGTGGAGAAGGAGGCAGGGAGCCCCTCGGTAGTCACTGTGCAGATGCCCGCCAGCATGCGATATTATTGCCTTGCTAGTGCAGCCGAATATTCAGCATCCGGCAAGGGATACTTTCAGCTCTCCCCCTATAGGACCCCTCGCTACCACGGTCCAAAATGGAGGCCTTTTCCCAGCTATTGAGAGGGAAAGACAAACTCAAACTACTATAGGGAAATCCTCCGAATCAGTTGTCTGCCTATGTCGCATCGTCCCTCCTCTGACAGGTCTGACCCGGGGTTCCTCAGCGCCCTCCCCCCCCCACGTACATACTGTGCCGCGGCTCGCTGGGTAACTGGTGTGGGGTAGGAGCAGTACCAAGCTCCATCATGCAGTAACTTAAGTCTGGAGTCACTGATGAGTCAGCTTCCTACAACCCGTCTCTAGTGAGGAAGGCAAGTCGCCACAGCAGCACAGGACTGAGCAAGGCTCCCTAACCAACAGTGGTGGCCTACTTGGACAGCACTCTGCCAACCTCATTTAGAAATCCGCTGACTACTGGGCAGCCAAACTGGATTGTGTGGCCGCAACTGCGAGTTTGCAATGGAGAAGCTGTCCTGCCCCGCCATAGTGTGGCATCAGAGCGGGGTGTTCAATGCGGCGGGGCCATCATTACCCCCAAGGAGAAGTCCGCTGTCACGGAAATGTGGAACGACTGACCTTTGTCAAGATAGATCGGCGTGGATTGGCCAGGATTATCACACACCAAGTGCCTTAGGATGCCCGTCAGTCTGGTTCAAACTAACCTGCCTCAGCCACATTCTTGATCCCACCCGCCTGATGCCACACATCGCTGACAGATTTTCTCCATCTGCCTACCTCCATCTTTTACCAGGGACTGGTATTGCCACCGCCACCGTCAACCACTCTTGTCATTGTGCCACTCTATGAGCTTCATGCTGCTGGCTTGCTGTTCTGTTGCCATGACATCCAACACTGTGTCATGTCCACTGTCTGACCTCAATGCTGCTGCTGTGCTGCTGCATGTCCCCACACTGTGTCAATTGCCACTGCCTGACCTCATGCTGCTGCCGCCGTGACCTCCGCTCTCAGTCATCTGTGCACTCTGTGGCTTCCTTCCTCCTTTTTGCCACCTCCAGAAATGTCATTGTGCCACTTGCCTTATCTCATGCTTGTTGTTTTGTTGTTCTGCTGGTCGTTACCTCCACAATGTGTGATTGAGCCATCTCTGTGGCCCTAATACTGTTTAGCCGCCTCCAGAATTATTGTGCCACTGCCTGATCTCAAACGTGCTGCGCCATGACCTCCACAAACTGTGAGATTTTGCCACTCTGTGCCTAATACTGTTTGCCGCCTTCAGCAATGTCATTTGTGCCACCTGCCCCCCCCCACCCCCCTGTGAAAATCATGCTGCTGCTGTCGGACCTCCACACTGTATCATTGTGGCCACATCTGTGCCTAAATACTGTTTTTTGCCGCCTCCAGAATGTCATTGTGCCACTGCTAGATCTTACATGCTGCTTCTGCTAGTCGTAGACTCCACACGTTATCATGTGCCACTCTGGGTCCTAATACTGTTTTTGCGCCTCCATAATATCAATGTGCCATGCCTGGACCTCATACAGCTGCCAGCCATGACCTCCACACTGTTTTGATTTGTGCCACACTGTGGCCTAATACGTTTGGCCGACCCCTCTCCCTCCCTCCCCCCTCCTCCAGAATGTCATTGTACCTTGCCTGATCTCACATACTGCTCGGGCCGTGACCTCCACACTGTTGATGTGCCACTCTTGGCCCTAATACTGTTTATAGGCCGTCGCAAATGTCCATTGTGCCACTGCCTGATCGCATGACTGCTGCTGTCGTGACCTGCCACACCTGGTATTGTGCCACTCTGTGCCTAATACTGTTTTGTTGCCGC
Source organism: Phyllomedusa bahiana (assembly GCA_025379985.1). Classification (NCBI taxonomy): domain Eukaryota; kingdom Metazoa; phylum Chordata; class Amphibia; order Anura; family Hylidae; genus Phyllomedusa; species Phyllomedusa bahiana. Next base: position 10,897 of record JAODAL010018668.1, on the reverse strand, counting down.
CTCCAGAATGTTCTTTGAGGTGCCACTGCCTGATCTCATGCTGCCTGCTTTTTTGACCTCCACACTGACTCATTGTGCCCACTCTGTGGCCTAATAACTGTTTTGTTGCGCCTCCAGAATGTCCCTTGTGGCCACTGCCTGATCTCATGGCTGCTGCTTGTCGTGACATCCACACTGAGTTGATTTGTGCCATTCTTGTGGCTTTCCCCTGTTTTTCCACCCTCCAAATGTCATTTGTGCCACTGCCTGACCTCATACAGCGCGCCGTGACCTCCACAAACTGTGTGATAGTGCCACTCTGTGGCCTAATACTGTTTTGTGCCGGCCTCCAGAATTGTCATGTTTGCCACTGCCTGATCTTCATGCTTGCTGCTGTCGTGACCCTCCACACTGTGAGATTGGTGCCACTCTGTGGCCTATACTGTTTTGCTGCCTCCAGAAATTGTCCCATTGTGCCAACTGCCTGATCTCATGCTGCTGCAGTCGCGACCTCCGCACTGTTGATTGTGCCACTCTTGGCCTAATACTGTTTTTGTGCCGCCTCCCGAATGTCATTGTGCCACTGCCCTGATCTCACGCTGTCTGCTGCTTTCGTGACCTCCACACTGTGTGAATTTGTGCCACCTGAGGCCTAATACTGTTTTCCACCTCCAAATGTCATTGTGCCACCTGCCTGACCACATACTTCTGCTGCCGTGCCTCCGCTCTCAGTCATTGTGCCACTCTGTGCTTCCCTCGTGTTTTGCCACCTCCAGAATGTAATTGTGCCACTCCTTGCCTGACCTCATGCTGCTGTTGCTGCCGCCGTCACCCTCCACACTCGCTGCATGACTTTAGACAGGCTATTCTACCAATTCCGCTTGGAGTTTTTTTGGGTCAGATTTGCCCTCTAAGTGCCCAGGGAATTTTTATAGTGAAGTCGATTCTAAGAGCGGCGGCAGTCATCTGCGACCATACAAAAACACACATTGTATCAAGAAACAAACCTAGCTCCCTCTGCATGAATTAAACATGACACAACGTTCCTACAGCACCCAGCAGGCTCTGTTCATCCTGGAAATAGGCGCTTTTTTAACCGCGATTCGTCGCCGAATAATCGGGAACTAAACGAATTTAGTCGAAAATTCGCGAAGTGACCGAATCCCGAATTTTTGAGAAATTCGCCCATCTCTAGTCATGGCTGATCTAATATTTTTTTTTAACGTTATTTTTATTAGCATTTTCAAAATATTAAGCACAAACAAACAATACCCCCAATGTGGGGGAAAAACAAAGACAAATCAGGAAAGGGGAAGGAATGTGAGGGGGCGGGGATGTAGGGAAAGAGTGGATGCAAAGGTAAAGTCCAAATAAATACATATACTGTACATTAAGCATACAAATACTCATAACAAACATACACATGTACCATCTGTAAATATATACGAATGTAAACATAGGAATGGTGGAACTACAGATCAACTAGCAAAAAACGATGTCCAGGCATAAAGAAAAAATAAGATTACAGGACAAAACAGCAGAATTCAAACAGTTCAGAACACTACAACAGAGCAATTCCAGAACTCGGATGGTAAAAGCAAACCGATGTCCAAAAATAATGCATTCCTTTTATTAAAATCCAACCTACTCAAATCTTTGTTCTAAGACATCCTATAGGAGAAGAAGTAAGAGAGGGAGTGAAAAAAGAAAGCGAAAAAAAAAAAAAAGATTGGGGGGAATATCCAGGCCGCGGGCTCCCCTCAAAAGAGCAAAGTAATAATGACCACAAGTCGATGTCTTTCTCACACTCACAGGGTGGGGAATTATCCAAGTATCGTGGGGTTGACCCGTCCAGCCAACACACTCCAGATACCCAAGTGTATATTGAAAACAGAGCCGTATGCGGTTTATATGGTCCGAAGAATATAAAATATGTGGTCTGCCAGGTTAGAAAAAAACCTCGTCTCTTGATTCTTTTCTGTAAATAAGCATCCACCCAATCCATACGCACAGAAAGATAATTTTACTCTAAAAAGACCGCAAAGATGTGGGGGGTCTATCCACGTTGGTAGTATGGTTTTTGCACGTCGCAGCTGAAATGCATGATATATTTTTTTAGGGTTTGAGGCGGAATTCGCACGTTTGGATCTAGGGATTCCCAAAAAGAGCCACACCGTGAGAATGTAACGTCTAAAAATTGTGACTTAAACCAAGTCGTTTTATCTCCTCCAGGAAAGAACTGATGAACATGACCAACTCCAGAAACAATGAAATAGATCCCGATGCTCTCCCCCACATCTGACACATCACGGTCGATGAGGGTCACCTCCCTTCAGAAAATTACGATTGGTGATATGTTCCCACGTTTGTTAGGATTTATATAAAGAGTGACATTTCCCAATAATGAAGGATCCGCAAATAGTCTCTTCAAATTGTACTTTGGGATGCCAATGGTCCATATGTTTAGGCCTGAGATCTAGATCTATAGTCCTAATAAGACGTAAGATTGGTACAATAAACTTGGAGACTTTCCACGTGGCAAGGAGTCCTGAGAGTAAAACTAAGGATCGTGTCCTCCCAAAGTCAGCTGCCCCAAGACTGGTCACCAGCAGTGCATAGCTTTTGTAATTGCATGAAGTGAAAAGGATGTGAGCGAAATGAAATCGAATTTAGTGCAAAAGCTGGTTAAAGGACAGCAACTTTCCTTCCCCTGAGCATCTACTAGATCCCCCACCTTAGTAAGGCCCCTGTCAGACCAGTGTTTAAAGAGTGGGTGAGCCTTGCCATTCTGAAAGCGGGTTAGGAGGAATCTAAAGCCCAAGAAAACTCTGCTTATAGACCCTGTTTGCCTACGGATGGCAAACCCAACGTCTTTCCAAGAAAGCCATGAACAAGGTTCTCCACTCTAATCTCATGACAGGTCACCGAACGATAAATGTTAGGAGGTTTATCAGAGGAATAGAGAGGGGTAGTAATTGTGCCTCCAAATCTCCTGCAGAAAATTATTTTGATCCGTTATCCCAATCCCTGTAGAAAACACATTTGCAGCAAGGTTGTAGATTTAATGATATCGGGAAACTTGAGTCCCACCATGGGTCTTGGGTTGGCGCAATATACAATGGTATGGATCAACGAGGCGCTTACCATTCCAATAAAGAGGCAACACAACTGTTAATTAACTGTTCATCTCGAGGACGTAGATACAATGGTAAGATTGAAAAAGGTACAGGAGCTTCAGGAAGACCACCAATTTTAAGAAGGTTTGCCCAACCTGCATAACGATAACATAAGCTGACACAGCAGCAATTTTCTCACTGAGGATTTTATAGAGAGTGGAGTTTACTGAGTATAGTTTAGCAGGATGCCTAGAAATCTGAACTCCAAGATAGGTTATGGAAGATTTCTGCCATTTTAACGCAAAGTTGCGGGTCCATAGTGGAAGCGAAGGTCCTTTTAGAAGTAAAGCCTCCGACTTGCTAAGATTTACCCTAAATCCCAGCAGTGCCCCCTTCTGCTCCACCTCAGCCAGTAGTTGGGCGAGAGTGTCTCGTGGTTGTGAGACAAAAAGCAGCAGATCATCCGCAAATGCTGATAAACGAATTTCTGTACTGCCAATATGGATGACTTGTAATCCCCCCCACGTCTGTAGATAGCGTAGGAAAGGGTCAAGCGCGAGGTCGAACAGGAGGGGGGAAAGTGGACAACCCTGTCTGGCTCCACGGAATAGAGAGACAGACGGTGAGTTTAAATCGTTGATTGTGAAGGTTGTAGAGGCCTTAGTTTGCAAACCAATAAGATAGTCAAGAAAGGTGTTCCCGAAGCCCCTGTACCTTAAGGAGGTATTTAAAAATTTCCAAGATATGGAGTCAAAAGCATAGTAATAGGAAGGCTAGGGTTGGAAGCTGCAATTGTCGCCGCAATTGCTGTGCGGATGCCCCGAGTAGAGTGTCGTCCCCTCACAAACCACAGCTGCGTTGGGGTCAAGAGCTGTGGGAGGAAGTCCTGCATTCTGTCAGCTAAAATTGTGGCTAATATTTTATAGTCGGTATTGAGGAGGGATATCGGGCGGTAAGAGCCCACATCCTCTGGGTTCTTTCCAGGCTTGGGGATAAGCACTGTTCGAGCTTCCTGAAACGCTTCCACCGGAACTTTATTGTAGTATATGTCATTATAAAGATCTGTAAGGATCGGGACCAAAGATTCCCGCAGAATCTTATAGTACTCCCCGGAAAATCCATCTGGGCCTGGTGACTTATTGTTTTTTAATTTATTAATAGCGTCCCTAACCTCTTGGTGTGAAATAGGGGCCGATAATTGTTCTCTCTGATCTGTTGTTAATTTAGGGGGTTGGGTAAGATTAATTAAATCCCACGTGACTTGAGACTGAAATGGTCGCTCATGGTACAAATCGGTATAAAATGCACAGAAGGCTTCTATTATGGCCTTAGATTCCGTTACAAACTGACCCATATGGGGATGACGTACTCTGTGAATGAATTTTTTTGAAGAGTGCGGTTTTGTGAGTCGCGCCAAAAGTCTAACTGACCTTCCCCCCCCCCCTCCCATGCGAAAAAAATTATTTTTTTGTATGTTCAAGTTGCCATTTAGCTTGTGTAAGGGTGTGGGCATCTAGAAGTTGTTTGGCGTCCAACTATGCCTGTTTGTGAGTTTCATCAGGGGTTGCTAAGTAGTCTCTATGGGCCTTCAGAAGACTATCATGTAATGTGATATATGCCTGTCTACCGCGCTTTCGCATCAAGGAGACAAATGCGATGACATGCCCTCGCATAACTGCCCTGGACGTTCGCCAGAGGAGAGAGAGGGAAACCTGGGAATGTGAATGGTCATCAATGAAGTTGTTCCAATTCACATCTAAATAAGAGTGAAAGTCCGTGGAGTTCCTCAAATATGATGGGAAGCGCCAATTCCTGTCTCTTGTCCGCGGAGCGTCCAATTGCAAACACATATGAATAGGGGCATGGTCTGAGATTGTTTATGGTGGTAATATGGAAAGATCTAATTTTTTGGGAAGAGCGAGTCAGAGATTAAAAAGAAGTCAATACGTGAGAATGTATTATGAACTGCCGAGAAAAAGGTGTAATCATGTTCATCTATGTGTTGTATCCTACAGGGATCGCATAAGTGGAGTTGTTGCATCATATGTATTAAGCTTTGCATGGCGCGGGTAGTGACAGTAGCGGGAGATGATCTGTCCAAAGTAGGGGAGAGCACCGCGTTAAACTCTCCACCGAGTAGGAGGTTATCAGTGTGTTTACAAAGTAGAAAATCACAAAGTTGTGAAAAGAATTCTGGAGCAGAGGAGTTGGGGGCATATACATTCAAGAGTGAATATGTTGTGCCCGCAATCTGCAATCTAACATACAGATAACGGCCCTCCGGATCTCTACACTCATCCAAGACTTGGTAGCTAAGTGAGTTACTTAGAAGAATCGCTACACCTCTACTTTTCCTAGAAAAGCTTGCCGAGATGCAGTGACCGATCCATGGGGCCTTCAACTCACACCCGTCCCCCTCCCGCCAATGGGTCTCCTGAAGGAACACCACATCGGGGTGAGCTGACTTAATGTGCTTCAACACTCGCCTTCGCTTAATCGGACAATTTAGGCCTGCTACGTTCCAAGAATAAATTTTTAGTGTATCAATGGTAGTGCGTGTGGAGGTCAAATAAGAAGGGTTAGTACTCATCCTATCCCCGCTCGTGGAGACAGCTTAGATAGAGATGATACCGTGTAGAGCCCAGTCGACCCGTCCCTGCGAGCAGGCGAAGCCGGACTATAATAAGCAGGAGGAGACCCGCGCATCCCTGAAGGGAAAGGAATTAGAACCTGAAATGAAGAAAAGTAAAAAGTAAAAAACTTAAAAGGAACATAAAGGAGAACAAGATCAAGGAAGCAAGAAAAACAAAACATTATAATAGATAAGCAACAAAGAGAGATCACAGGATCTCTCCTTCAAGCGTTTGTTCATCCGTCTTGCATAGGATTATCCCGCAGGAGAGCATTCTCGGCGGCCACTGGATCCGTGAAGAAGGTAGTGTGTCCGTTAATCGTGACCTTTAGTTTTGCTGGATATAATAGCTGGAACCTTACATTCTTCTCCACCAGACCCCTACAGCTTGCGGCTGGCCGTCACTGTGGCTGAGAAGTCCTGGAAGATCAATATTTTGTGGCCGCGCACCTCTAGAGATCGTTTTTGGCGATAGGCCCGCAGGACTTTTTCCTTGGATACATAGTGGAAGAACTTGGTGATCGTTGGGCGAGGTCTTCGATCGCCATCTTGTGGTGTGGGACCTATGCGATGGATCCGCTCCGTTAAAGGAAGCACCTGAGGAAACGTAACATCCAATGCGGCCGGAATGTCAACAGCTACGAAGTTGGTCAAGTCCTCTTTCTGGATTGTCTCAGGGATCCCCACAAACCGCAGATTGCTCTTGGAGCTGCTGGAGTTGGCGGGTATGAGAAGATACTTCCTGATGTAGTTGGGAGGTACCTGTCTCGCAGAGATTAGTGCGGGTCTCCAATTCAGTGACTCTCTGAGTTAAGCTTGCGATTTGAGCAAGGGTCGAGTTGACCGAGGACTGGAAGGCAACGATTTTTCTATCAAGCAGAGGCATTATCAAGCTGGTGACTTCTTGCGCAATTGCGGACACTTGCAAGTGTCTGATGGAGAGGAGTGCGTAGAAGTGGGAGTTGGAGACCACTGAGTGGATGATTGATCCATATCCCTGACTGGGGAGATAGGAGCAGGCTGTGTCATGGCAACTCCGGTTCTAGAGGTGGATGGAAAGTTCTCTTTTTGTTTGGAGTTGGTGCTGATAGGGGTCTGGTCAGAGGTGTTTACTTTTGGCGGGTTTTTCTTTTGTCTTGCTAGGCGTAAAGAATTTATCCATGACCCGTGGGATGAGCGAAGGATGAGGTAGGCACTAAGAGGTTGACGGATGAACTATTTCAAAAAGATTCACATTAGGTAAATGTCAGAGCAAACGTTATGTATTATGTTTTCAAACGTCTCTGTTGTTCAGCCGAAGAAAAACAGTTTCCCCAATGCTAGGCCTGTACAGTAAGTCCAGTTCTATTGCAGATGAGGAAACAAAATTAATAAAGCAGATCAGAGTAATATTATATAGGAAGTCCAGTTCTATTGCGGATGAGGGGGTGAGGTTGATAAGGCAAATCAGAATAATATTACATGGTATAGAAAGTCCAATTCTATTGCGAATGAGGAAGCTAGGTTGATAAGGCAGATCAGAGTAATATTATATAGTATAGAAAGTCCAGTTCTATTGCAGATGAGGAAGCGAGGTTGATAAGGCAGACCAAAGTAATATTATATTGTACAGAAAGTCCAGTACTAGCAGATGAGGAAGCAAGATTAACAAGGCAGATCAGAGTATATGTTACAATTAGTGTCCACTAGATGTCGCTGTTGTATTGCAGATTAAGGAGCGAGGCTAGCAAGTGAGATCAGAGTGTATGTTACAACCAGTGTCCACTAGATGCCGCTGTTAGCAGATAGATGACAGGAAGAATCGTTGTTATTAGAAGAGCATCAGGAGTGCTGTCCTTATACTGGGTAAGTATTGTATATAATATAATATTTCAGAGGAGCAGTTCTTGCCCTAATCAAAAACCTCACACCAGAGGCACTGTACATCCCTGGTCACAGCAAGCAGGTAAACTGGCTGGTACGGTGGATTGACCGCTGATCTCACTGGGAGGAGGAGGGGGGAGGGGCGGACCAAAGATGGCCGAATCTCCCGCCTCTGCCCTCTTGCCAAAGTGTGGAGGACAGGCAAAATGGCAGCCGTTCCCGCCAAAGCGCAGTTTGTCAAGTGTGCCTTAATTCACCTCCAATACAGGGCCAGTGGTCCTCCCAGCATCCCAGGGCACCCAGCCCAGCAGCCAGAATGATCCCACCTTAAATGAGAGGTCTCCAGGCTCCACTGTCAGGGCGCAGCAGGGTAGCGGCCTGTGCAAGGGCAGCAGCGGTCAGCCGTATTATCCCGCCTGTTGGTACAGATGGTTGTCTCCCTCTGTGGGGCCGGCAAGCCCGTCGGCAATTTCGCACCACGGATGAAGTCCCAGGCGTAGGGAGCGATCCTCCCCCTGTTCCGGTGAGGCGCCTGCCTCGTGTCTCGGCAATGACACCGCCCCTGCGGGAGCTGCTCTGGTGGTTGCGCCGTTGGCAGGGGCGGGCACGGCCCCGGTGGGGGGGGCCGATAAAACGTGCAGGGCGTATGGAGACGGATCTTGGCCCTCCGGGAAAAAGGTTTCGGCTATTCCCAGGGGTCAATCCTTAAAACACCCCAAGAGTTGGTGTGGGGTTTCGGTTTTGGCACGCAGATGGTGCGGCTAGGCTGTCCTGGGCAAAGGGGAGGGGACCGGGAGCCGGGGTTTAAAATGTGGCCCCAGGATAGTCCCCCCCCCCGGAAGTCCTGGTGATCTAATCTGATGAAAAGCATTAGTTTTGGGAAAATCCCTCTCGAAGGGGGAAAAAAAGGCTCCATTTTTGGCCCAGCTGACCCCTCGCCGTTGGGACTTTTGGCTCCCCTAGCCAACAAACAGCATGTGGGGACCATCTGCCAGTGCCCCTCTGAGGAAACCCTTTTCCTCCATTACTAACCCCCCGGGTGGTTCCTCTCTTCCTCTCCCCCCTCTACCCCTGGGCGCCCCCTGCTCCTCCTCCCTGCACCTTTGGTGAAAACCCAAATTTTTCCCCAGACAATTTTGTAATGTCCTCCTCCTCCTCCTCTTCAGCCCCCCCGCACTCCGTGGCCTAAATGTAGTCGCCAGTCTCCACCCCCTGACCCAGATTTTGCTGCATCTTTCCAAATATGAAGCAGGGGAAAATGACGTTATTCATCCCTAGTCCTGGCCACTAACAAATAACGTGCCCCCCGAAAGGGGGCCTGGCAAACGGCAGGGTCACGAATCAGTGCCACGGCTGACACAAAATTACACAGGGGGGTACTCCTTCCCCTTGGATCATCAAAAAATTTTTTAATGGCCTTTCTCCTGTTTATACAGTGGGGCTAACATATGGAGGCGGGTTTTTCCAATGGTGGAAACATGCATATCGCCTATGTTTGGGGAGGCTGTTCTGCCGCGCAGTAAAGGGAGGGTGTCTTGGCTCGTAGGAATGAATGAAGGCAGCACAGTTTTGTGGCCATTTTTAGAATGTTTCCCCGATGGGGAAAGATTCAGGAACCTTTTGACAACCAGATTGAACAGTGGCTATGCAGGGCGGATGGGTCATCCCCCTTGTGCAGCGCAGCCCATGTTCCTTCCATTTTCTGCACCATGGTTTTGATTTGCAGTTTTTTGCGGAAAAGCTAGGAAACGGTTTCTTTTGCATGACACGGAGCAGTTCCTCCCTTTTTGACTTTGTTCACCCCAGGAAAACCAGGTATAGAACTGCGGACACGCTGTGCTCTGCACATGGGAAATTTAGCAGCACTTAGATTTGAAAAAGGTAGGGGGTGGTGGGGGAGGAGGCGGGCATTGGGCGCAGGGGAAAACATTTGACAAGTGGGGGAAAGCCCGTTCCCTGTCCAAGCTGCTAGTGTGGCTGGGGGGAAGCAAATTCACCCAGTGGGCCCTAAAGGACATTACTGGCCCTACCATACTTAGAGCTCCACACGTCCCCACTGCCGTGCACCCTTTAAGAAACCGATAACTCAAGGACGGCCCACCTTCGTTCTACACATTTGTGCAGCCTGGACTGCTTTTTTGAAATAAATAACGGGTTGGGGCTCTTCACCTGGCTCGGCACAAGCCATTATTTTTCTGAACCGTGCAAATCCACCACTTTAAAAGGGAAGGGGCTGCAACCAACAACTTCACGGAGCACGGTCATTTGCACCTTAGGATGTTGACGTATACTCGTCTTTGGAATCGCCTCATGAACGACGCTGGCGCCATATACGAGAAGCAGGAGCATCTGGGGGAGGGAGTAGGGAAAACAAACAGCCCCTTCGCAAAGATGGTGGACCTTTACTGGTGCAATGGGGTGCGTGCCATGGGGGGTTTCGCTCCGGGGAGGATGGACCACCACATCTGACCCGTTCTCCCAGGGGCCACCGGGGACGGCATGGTTTACCAGGGCCTGTGCCAACGTTGCTCACTGGCCACACTTCACTTTCTGCCCACAGATTCTATCTACAAATACCCCCTGTTCGGCCCTCTGGTGTGTTAGCAAAAAAAATGCCACACCGCAGAGTTGGTGATTTTACCCCCAATGCTCCCCACTGATGATATTAATACCACGCCCGCTGACCCCCCGTGCCCCAAATTTTTGTACCGCAAAACGGGGTTTTTTTTCCCAGCCGTTTGGGTCCCAACCTCCACTGCTGCCCACCCTGCTGACCCGGACACTAACCCCACTTCTGGGGCGCCCCGCCTGACTTCTTGAACAAAAACCCCCATCCACTCCCACTCACTACTTTCCCCCTACTGCAAAAGTACAGATTTCTGTCCCACCTCTTTTCTGCCAACACTGCTGACTGTCCCCAATTGTTATCCTCGCGTATAGTGGTGCAGACCCAACCAATAGTAATCTCTGGCTGACAAAACCGAACGGGGGGAAAGAGGCGGTTGAGGACAGGGTGAGAGCCCCGACCCGCTCCTGGGCCGTGCCAACTAAGGGTTTTTTCTGCGTTCCCACCGACTCTTTGGGTGGGGGGTTTTCGATGTCACGGGAGGAAATGGATGCCCCAGTCAACCAATCAAAAACCCTTGGGGCTGGTCCAAACAAAGGGTGCTAGATACACCCGGGAGTTCTGGCCCACCCAGTCCCCCTCTGCAAGTCCCTTTTTTGTGCTGGAACCCGGGGGCCTGGTCCAGGACTTTGGCCACTGCCACCACAGAAAAGGGGCCGCCCCCCTCGTCTGAAAATTTTT
>JAODAL010018667.1:0-74140 GCA_025379985.1 Phyllomedusa bahiana | reverse complement strand
TTTTTTGTTTTTTTTTTTAGCTAGTGGTAAAGTTTACATTAGTACTGATAGTTTCTAAAATAAGTCAAAACAGAACCAGCATCTTGCTGCAAATTTGGGCTTTATTTTACTTGTAACATTTTTTTTTTGTGTGTACATGTAGAAAAGACTGTGATGCCACAAAACGATCAGACGTGGATAAACTGGAAAAGCTGCTTCGAGGGAACTTAAAAATTTAAAGGAACTGAATATATGATCATCACCCAATTTAAAACCCCGGATTCCTCTAGTGATAAATTTAGCTCTGGCAGCTCACATTTGTGGCTGGACATCAATTTTTTTTCCTTTTAAACATTTCTACATACATACATTTAGATGTAAAGAACAGAAAATAATCTATTAGGGTAATGAGATTGTTATAAATGGTATCAATCATACTGGCAGAAGAAATCATTTGAAAGGTCACCTGTGGATTTAGATCTTTTTTCTTGCTTTTTGCTGGTATCAGTATTTCACAACCAGCCGCACCAAAGCCATGTTTGCCTCTCTGGACTATTATATGTGGCTCCCCAGCTACTACAAAAGATATGGTTGTGCACTATTGGCATCTGGGAACAAATGTCAAAACCTGTCACTGCCAATTAAGTCTATGTCTACACTGCAGTGGACAAAAAAACCCCTGAAAACCAAAACAAAAACGTCAAAAAAGGGTTTGTTTCCCACTGCCTGTCAAAAGCACTGAAAAACGACAGTTTTTTTTACGCATGTTTTTTGCTTGTCTTCAAGTTTTTTTTTAAAGTATAAAAATTTAAGCCATTGGATTAAAATCCGCCCTCAAAAAAGGGAGGGAAAGCAATTATTGCATTTATGTATGATATTGTAGTCATTTTACGGATTTTTTCACTATTAAAGTTATCACTTCTGTCCCTAAAAATACGTTTTTTGTCTAATGTTATCTCGCTTTTGCTGCCAAAAAATACGTCTTTTTACGGATTTTGGGGACAAAAAATTTATTCATTTCTTTTGATTTCTCCGCAAGACGGACCAAAAGGAGGAGAGGGAAAACGCAGCGGCGAATCTTCGTAGAACCGCTGCGTCTTCCCCATAGACCGCATGATAAAGTCAATGCTAATTGTTTAATCCGTCTTGGGGGCCGTCCCGCGGTCCCCGAGACGATTGTAAAGCGCTTGTAACACGGAGTGAAAACTCCGTGTGAACAAGCCCTAAGTGTTTGAATAATTGAATATTTATTTACACATAAAAACACTACAACACAAACCCACAGCTATACTTTTATTGGCATCCATACATACATACATAAACACATTCTCCTTTTCTGATGGGTTTTCTTTCACGGTTCCTATCATATTGTCAATCTGTTCCTCTCTGACTTCACTGCTGCCTTTCATCTGCTGGTTACTAGTGAACATCTCCCTCATAATGTTCAGCTTTCACCAGCGGATGGCAGACAGCATCACATATAGATTATGTACAGCATAGATGGGCAACCTTAGAAGGGCATAAATGTGCTTTTCTAATTTTGGACGGTGTTTATATGCTTGATACAGAGTTTGCATAGTAGAGTTTAAAAAAGACAAGCCCATCAAGTTCATCCAAGGGCAAGGAGTTGTGACCGGACCATGAGAATGGTAAAAAAGTTTTCTCGTCTATGTCATTGGGGGACACAGCACCTTGGGTATATGCCCTTGCCCTGGGGAGGTGACACTAGGGGACCCAAAACGTGTTGGGGCCTCCCCGGGGATATACCCTCCTGCTGACGCCAGGCAATGGGTTTTCAGCCTGGGCCCCGTAGGGGGCAGTACTGCTCCGTGGCTCCCCCAATCGGGGGTGTCAGCGAGTATTTTACCGGGAGTTGTCCCCCTGAGGGTGTCAAAGAAAACCTCCGTTCTTTAGCTGGCTATCCCCTTTTCCCCCCCCCCGCTCACCCACCCCCCTCCCGCCTTGGCCTTTTCGGTTCCGTAGCCTCATTTTCCGGGTGCTTGGTACCAAAGGGGGATGCCGTGACCCCCAGACTTGGATAGGAGTTCCCCCAGCTTCCCCCTTTTGGGGGGTCGGGTCTTTTCTTTGTATGGTTGGAAAGCCGCAGGAATTCCGTTTTCCTGCGGCCCCCTAGCGGCGTTTTTCCCCCCGATCTTGGTGGGCTTCCCAGGGGCGGGAGCACACTCCATGGCTTAGCCATAGCCGGCGCTAGGCAGCAGGGCATGTTAGGCTTTTGAGCACCCATGTGTTACCGCGGCGTCTTTGCCGCTGTACCGCACGTCTGGGCATGCCACTGGCTGCTGGAGGGTAGGATGGGTCCTTCCAGGGGCTGCGGGTTCTCCTTACCTGCTTTTGTGGTGTTCCGGACGTCCGAGCCACGGGGCCGTGCATTCAAATTTAATCCCCGGCTTCTGGAGGCCTAGGCCGCGCCCTTTCCTGGGCTTGGTCCGCCCCGGGGACCACCCCAAACGGGCCCCTTCCCGGATGGGGCAGGACCTCCAGCAGCACGGGCTTGTGTGGGGGCGGAGCCTAATCACCTTTTTTTTCGGGCTTTTCGGCGTCCTGGCTGTTTGTTGCATCCCGGGCTTCCGTGAGGAAAAACAGCATTTGGGGGGTAGTAATTTGGGCCTTCTTTGGGCCATCTATCCCTCCCCGAACACCTTGCAGCCATGTGCCTTTCCAAGGATGAGGGGTTAAAACCGCCCACATCCAAGGTAGTGGCGACTTATTTTGTCTGCGTCCGTTGCCCCAAGAAATTCTCGTGTGGCCAGCGTTGCTCCTCAGCCGACCGCCGAGATGCCCGACCCCTCCTGTCACGAATCGGTGGCCCCGGAATGGGCCAGGGCTCTCACTAGCAATGGGCGACCTGTCCAGACTATCCCAGGTTATGGTTTCGGCCAAAGAGCGCATGCCATCTCTGCTTGCTGCCCAGCCTAGCACCTTCCAGGGTCCAGCGCCCGGCCAGCCCTAGGAAGGTTCGCGAAGGGGTTAAGCTTTTCTTCCTTTTTATACCTGAGCTCTCCCCGCAGACAGTGGGGGGGGATTAAAGGCTCCATGAGGGATACGGCTTCGTCAAGTGGGACTCCTCTGATTCTGACTCTGAGCCAGACAAAATGAGGAACGGCAGCGCAGCCCCCAACCCTTACCCGGGCGTCAAATTCCTCCATGTAAGGATGAGGATGTCTCAGCCTCCCAGGAAGAGGTCTCCTTTAAACACAGCAGGCGGCAGCGTTTGGTGTTCCCTACACACCCGAAGTTTAAGGAACTGGTGGCCTGACAGACATGTGTTTCCTACAAACAAAGGTACAAAGGCTTGGTACCCTTTGTCCTTTTCTTGAGGAATTGGTGACAAAGTGGTCGGAGGTCCCATCAGTGGATGCCCCAGTCACCCGGCTCACGAAGTCTACTGCCATCCCCGTCTCGGACGCGGCAGTCCTTTAATGAGGCTGTATGCTAAGGGTATTAAACACCCCGGAGTCCATATTGACAGTATCTCTAAGAGTATTAAATCGGAACAGCCTGTAAGTTCTGTAAAATTCCTAACACCTGCTTAGTGAGAAATGGTGCATGCTACCACATAGATCCTATGCATAGCTCTCCTATCATGTTTCTCGCATAATTTTGTTATGAGAACGCTGTACCACATAACACTGGTTGATGGGAATGCAGGTGTTCATGGCTTAGTAGCAGGAGCGCCAGGTTAACCTCTGAAGAACTGGCCATTCTTGAGGGGGGGGCCCTTTATATGGAAAAATACTTACTGTTAGTCTTGAACACTTGTTAGCCAGATTGTTTTAAAAATGAATAAAACTGGTCAAGATGCTGTGAGGCCACAATTCTAGACCTGGGGATAGAGGGAGCCTCACCGCCTAGTGAGAATCCCGGGACTCTCCTTTCCCCGCGTTTGCTTTCCCCAGTTGATGTTATTGACAAAAAAAGTATGATTTCCCGGGGAACTTTTACCTGTGTGTGGTGTGCGTCGTTTGGTCCCAGAAATTCCTCTACTTCTCTGGCCCTTTTCCCAGCTGATTTCCAGATAAAAGAAACTTTGACCCGTAAGAAGTGTAAAAGTAAGTATTTGTAATCCCTATTAGCGTGCATTGCCATCGTGAACTATAGTATGGAAAAGTGTAAGCAATATCACACTTATCATCTTTTATCTGTGTGTAATCACTGAATTCTTCGTATAATAAAGTATTTGATGTTTCCTTCTTTAAAGCCGTATTCGACCCCTTAAAATAGTTGGCAAAGCAACAGGACAGTTGACACTTGACGGTTTTTGTAAATCCGCCTTTGAGGTGGGCGGGGCAGCCCTGCAACCTGCATTGCTTCTTTGTGGGCAGCAAAGCTTGCATGGCGGGGCAAAGCGCTGCAGCAAGGGCGTCAGTGGAGCTTCCACAGAGGAGTTTTAAAAAGGGGTTTCTCACTGCAAGATTGTAGCTAAAAAAAGGGCACATAAAAACAACCTAAACTTCCATAGGGTGTAATTAAAAAGTTAAAAACGAAAGCTTACCATCTCGTCCAAGTGCCCTCCAAGTCCACTTTCTGGTCCACAGCAACGTCCGTCTTCTGATTTTTCCTCCCTCTATTGGCCCCCCTTTTTTGTCGTTGTAAGGTGGCCACGCCCACGGAAAAGGAAAAATAGGGGACCCTTTCTACCACCCCTCTAAAGCCCTTCCGTTACCATGGGGAATCCCCCGGGGCCAGTGACATGCATCAGGGCATGCCTCATTTTTCCCGATCGCCTGGCCCCGGGCCGCGCCGTCTGTATTTAAATTTTTGCTCCCCCCCCGGGTCAGTGCCAAGGGTATACCTCTGCCGGCCCCCTGGGACTTTGTCCGGGGGGTCGGCATCTATACGCGCCGCCCTTGTACTTTCCGGGGCGCAGAGTCAGCAGCTGCCGCATTGTGTGGCGCTTCCCCTATAGAGAAAAACAAGCCCATTTCTTTAGCCTCTGCTTTCTCTATTCGAGATACGGGGCCACTGAGCCCGCATTTCAGTCCGGGCCCCCAGGGGGGGGGACGACACCTCTGCATCACCCCCCCCCGGTCGCCCGGGTGTAGATGCGGGCTCAGTGAGCCCGTACTACCAATAAGAAAGCAGAGGGCGAATGAATGCCGCTTTTCTAAGTGAAGCAGCCCCCCAAAAATCGCCACTGCTACTCTGCGCCGCCGGAGTACAAGGGCGGCGCAGATAGATCCACCGCCCGGATAAAGTCACCAGGGGGCCGGCAGCAGGGATGCCTTGGGAGCGACCCGGGGGGGGGCAATAATTCTAAGCACGGCGCAGGTCCCGGCCGCGATCGGGGGAAAAACTAGTTAGTTAGTGAAACCTGGGAACGAGGTCACAGCTCTCCAGGAACGCTTACCATTTTAGAGAGCTGTGATTTACGTCCCTCTATTTTCTACAGCTGAGGAATCGGGGGCGAGCACGTAGGGGAATGCTGGCGTATGACTCACATTAAAGCCCGTTAGTGACACGCCCCCTTTAGAGAAAAGACACCCCCTTTATTTGAAATGCTGGGTTAAAAAAAATGAACCAACTTTTTAAGACCAGGAGGGAACAACCCCTTTAAGTCTCGCTTCCCAGTTTTCAGGTGCTTTGAGTTTTTTGGTGACACTTTTCTTAACACCGTGCAGTGGGTGCTCGCCGCTCCCGTGTTTAATCTTGGTCTCGGGGCAGCCTCCAAGAAGTTATTGGTTGCGCTTCCGTTTTCGGGTAGTAAGCTTTTTGGGAAGCGTTTGGACGAGTTAATTTCAGAGGCCACCGGCGGTCGTAGTACTCTCCTCCCTCAGGGCCAGCTGGCGCGACTTCATTCACTTAAAAGCCCGCCCAGTTTCAGCCCTTTCAGAGCTTTTCTTACAGGCCGGCCACGAGTAAAACTCCCCGCTCCACAGGAGCTAAGCACCCCTCAGCCAGACCAACTTCGTCCTGGCAGTCTCGCAGAACGCCCAAGGGTCTTTCCGTCAAGTTGCACTTGGTTTGAGGGCTTACCCCGACACGAAAATCTGTCTGGAGTGGGGGTGCCGTCTCCTCCAGTTCCAGGAGATCTGGCTGGTTCAGGTCGACAATGCCTGGGTTCGCGAGGTCGTCCCTTCAGGACACGGGATTCACTTCAGTTCAACTCCCCCAACGCGGTTTCTGTTTTCCGCTCCATCTGATTCTCCGGCTCGGGCGTCAGCGTTTTTTCTGGCAATCCGCGCCCTCCTCCTCAAAGGAGTAACGATGCCAGTCCCCGAGTCCGAGCGCTTTCTGGGTTTTTACTCAAACCTTTTTATGGTTCCCAAGAAGGATGGCTCAGTAAGGCTAGTGTTGGACCTCAAGGAGCTCAACCAGTATGTGCAAGTTTCCAGTTTCCGCATGGTCGCTCCGGTCAGTGTTTGCCTCTCTGGAGCAGAGCGAATTTCTGTCCGCTATAGATATCAAGGACGCTTATCTGTGCGTCCTTATTTCCCAGGCCCACCAGCGGTTCCTGCATTTCGGAGTAGGCTCATGGCACTATTAGTTCAGGGCTCTAAGGGTTTTCACAAATGTCCTGGCGCCGCTGATGGTGATCGTTCGCATCAGGGACGTGACTATTATTCCTTATCTGGACGCCCTTCTAGTGAAGGCTCCATCTCGATGCGCCTGCCTGGACAGCATCAGGATCACCTTAGACACCTTGGTGTGCTTCGGGTGGATTGTCAATTTCAACAAGTCCTGTCTGATCCCATCACAATGGATGGAATTTCTGGGGATGATTCTCAACACTCGGGTGGCCAGAGTGTTTCTTCCACCAGGGAAGATCCGGCAGTTACTGTCAAATGTTTCTCTACTTCTGAATTGCACCCTGTATACTCTTTGCACTTGCATGTGCATTCTCAGCAGGATGGTGGCTGCCTTCGAAGCTGTGGTTTTTGCACAGCTTCAATTCTCACCCTCTGCAGCGGGCAATCCTATCTCAATGGGATGAGTCTCCAAGGATCATGGACACAACAGTTTGCCTGCCACCCCAGGCACACCACAGGTGTCGGTACGTCGGGGTGGGGCGCCGTCTTCGGCTCCCGGATGACTCTGGGTCTCTGGTCCCCCAGGGAATCAAGTCTTCCGATCAATGTTCTAGAGCTCGGAGTCATTTTCCTAGCGCTCTCGCATTGGTCCCCTCTCATTCGGGGTCACCCAGTGCGGATTCAGTCCGACAACACCACGGCTGTGGCCTATCTGAATAATCAAGGTGGCACCAGAAGCCGGGCAGGTTTTCGGGAAGCTGCAAGGATTCTTCGCTGGGCACAGTGATCAGTACCGGCTTTGTCGGCGATTTTCATTTCAGGGGTGGAAAACTGGTTGGTCGATCATCTCAGTTGGGCGACGATCGATTCCGGGGAGTGGAAACTGCAATATTAAAATCTCGGTGTTTGTCGGATTCTGTTATCCGGATTATGATTTCAAGCACACAAGCCTCAGTCCGCCCGGATCTATTACCGTACCTGGAAGGCCTTTTTTGCCTAGGGTGAGGCCCAGGAATTTCACCCCTTGGTATGCTCTACTCCAAGGGTGCTGTCGTTTCTACAGTCAGGCCTGGAGCTCGGGCTCGGCCTGTTCTCCTTGAGAGGTCAGGTTTCTGCTCCCTCGATTTTTGTTTCAGTGCAAGCTGGCCTCCCGCTCACAGGTTAAGACCTTTTTGCAGGGGGTTGCGCACACTGTCCCTCCGGTTTGTAGGCCTATCGAACCTTTAAATCTTGTTTTGAAGGCCATGCAGTCTTCACCCTTTGAGCAACGTTTACTATGTTTACTTTCATGGAAGGTGGCCATCACTTCATCCGCCGAGTGTCTGAACTGGCGGCTCTATCATGCAAGTCCCCTTTCTTGCTTCTACATAAGGACAAAGTTGTGTTGTGTCCTGTTACTAAGTTTCTCCCTAAGGTGATTTCATTGTTTCATATCAATGAGGACATAGTTCTGCCCTTTTTTGTCCCTCTCCCTCTCATCCTCGGGAGCGATCGTTACATTGTTTAGATGTGGTCAGGGCTGTTTGGATCTACCTCTCTGTTACAGAACCCTTTAGGCACTCCGAAGCCCTCCTTATCATTCCTGAGGGTCCACGCAGGGGCCTGGAGGCCTCTAAGGCCACCATTGCCAGCTGGATCCGGTCTGCTGTTTCAGAAGCCTATCGGTCTAGGGGGGCACCCCTTCCGTTTGGGGTCACTGCTCACTCCACACGAGTGGTTGGTGCCTCCTGGGCGGTTCGGCATCAATCTTCAGCTTTACAGGTTTGCAAAGCTGCCATCTGGTCTTCGGTCCATACTTTTTCTAAGTTCTACCAAACCCATACCTTGGCCTCGGCTGACGCAAGTCTCGGCCGTAGGGTGCTTCAGGCAGCAGTATGCTAAGGCTTGTCACTGCTGTTGAATTTTTTAGCTGTTGCCTCTTTTGTCTCCCACCCTCTGGGACTGCTGTTGGACATCCCAAGGTGCTGTGTCCCCCAATGACATTGGCGAGAAAATCGGATTTTTGTACTTGCCGTAAAATACTTTTCTCATCCGATTCATTGGGGGGGACAGGTATTTAGGTAGAACAGACACTTACAAGCAAAAGGGTAACAATGTTTTGATCTTTTGAACAATTGTGGGTAGAGTTGAAGAAAAAGCTGTATTTGTATCCAAGTCCAGTCTGCACCAACATTGGGAATGTGTAGAAGAGACCTGGGATCAGATTTTGGTTAAGATGTGCTTGAATCTGATTCAGAGCCCAGAAGGATTCAGGCAGTATTGAAAACCAAAGGTGCATTTCCTAAATACTAACACAATAATAAAAACTAACATTTTGATTTTTAGGAGCAAAATTGTAACTTAGCAGATGTTAAATACTTACAAGACAAAGTTATTTATAATATGGGTCAGATGACTGTATATACAATTACAGTAGCCTCATGTACAAAGCTGTAGTGGAGGGTGAGATATGGAGCCTGAAAGTCACAAGTTCAAACCATTGTTACCCTTTTGCTTGTCAGTGTAAAATATATTTATTGGACATGACATGACAGGACACAAAAAAATTGTAAATATGCAAAACACTGCAGGAACATTTGTAGAGTCTCTGAATTTGTTCTGAGAAATAGTATTGCCTCCATCAGATCCTGCATACATGACCTCACATCTGATCTCATTATTTCCAGGCTAGATAACTGCCTCTCTACACTAACTTGGGTTGGGGGCAAAGCGGTGACCACAGGGGCAACATCTTTAACAATGTCGGGGTATAAAGGAATTGCCTCAGCCACAGTCCGTTTTGATGAATGGTTAAACTCTTCTACTACTTTGAAAGCAGGTGAAAAATTTTGCTGAAATCTGTTTGCCATGGGAGCAGAATCTTCTTCCCTGGGACAGCGCTTTGCCTGCTCCATGTCATCAGTTACACTCCTCATGTGATAAGGCTGAAGATATGGGAGCAATAGCACTGGTCGGACCCAATTCCTCTTGATCTTTGCACTGCATCGAACTACCTGGACCAAATTATTATATATTGTCGGAGTCGGTCCATTTTATGACGACTCAGACTCCTGCAAAATAGCCTCCAACTCCGACTCTACAGCACTGGTTGCTATGCAATTAAAAATTACATGTAAAATATTGTCCTTTTATAGATAAAACTCCTAAATGACAGGGCAGACTCCTAAATGACAGGCTGTTAACATTTGCTGTAATTGAAAGAGCACATCTGCAAGATAGCCTCATAATAATCATAGGTTTACCAGCAGCAATCAAGAACATCAATGTTTTACTGGTTATAAATGAAACAGCCATGATTAGCCTGTAATGCAGTAATTTGTTTGATTACTTTCAATCGTAGCATACAATGGTGGGACAATGAATTCCCTTTGAGAGGGCGTGCTTCTTTGTGCACTTTTTCATGGCAGTCTACACTTTTCACGTATCTGGGTAATTGAGAGTACATTCTTGTGCTCAAAAGAATAAAAAATTAAACCTTGTGAATTTTTTCCACAGCTTGCTTTTGCACATGATTCTACCAGAGTGATTCAGTGTTATATAAAACATGCGAATGAGAAACAAAGGGAAACAATTTTTGAAGAACTTAAAGGTAATATCTTTCTTGGTTATTTTCCCAGATTATATATGCCAACTATTCATTTTTCTTGTTGGGACAAAGCTAAACCTGAACAGTTAATTGATACAATCAAAAGCTTGTTTTGCAACATACAGGAGCTTAAGGTTACAAGAAATGTTAGATTATTCAAATGCTTATGTTACTCCCAGAATATGCCGTTTTTTCCAGAAAAAGTGATGTTTGCATATTTTCCACTGTTTCAGATAACTAAGTGGCTTCTTCACTGTGGCTGTCTGTTAAGCTTCTGTGCAGGTGTTGTAATGAGCTTCCTGTACAGGAAATTGAATAAAAGTGTTAAATGAGCACTAAAACCTTTTTTTTAAAACTTAGCATAAATCCATAGTACAAACCAATATAAGAAATGTATTCTATTTTATTAATAAAAAAATACTTGCTGGGCTTCTTTTCTCCACCCTACTAGACTTAACATTTACTTTAAAAAAAAAAACCAAAAAAAAAAAACAACTAAATGTCTCTGATTATATAACAGCCAGAAATAATGTTGCTCATCAGGCATAAACATGACAACTTTGGAAAGTTTGCTTAAGGTTATTGTCCATTTCATGTCTAAGATATTGTAGGAATACAGGAAATGTTTTGTTTACATAATGCATTTATAATATTTTCTGTTCCAACAGAACACATAGTGGACTTGAGCAAGTCTAAATATTCCCGAAATATTGTGAAGAAATTCCTGATGTATGGGTGAGTTTCTTAATTCCTTTTGTATGGTTCAGTTTCTCAATTTAATGTGTATGGGCAAATTTGTTGTCTCCAGTTAAGCGGTATTGGTGTATTCGCATGGTGTTATGTTCCATATAGTAAAAAAAAAGCATCCCTGGTGGATGCTGTGGTGGGAAACATATAAATCAATAAAGCAAATTTAGTCTCTTTTACAATATGTTTGTGATATTTCCTGGAAGGTATATGCTGTATGTGTTGGATATCAAAGTCTGGTAAACAGCGCTTTGTGTCCTGCACAGAAAAGTGTGTACGCTTTGTAAATAGAGCAAACGTACTCCAAAAGGCTACATTCGCTTTGTTGACTTTCTTTTGGTCCGCCATGGCTCCATCACAAGGGTATCCTTTTGGGATATCTTTTTCATATTATCCTAGCAGATATTACAGACAGAGAGCATGACATTTTGTAAATAGTCAATATACTGTAGATTCCTCTTATAACAAAGTGGCATTGCACTACTCTCAAAAGGTGGCAAGCACCTTCCCACCCAAAAAAAATCTTTGTGGGGTGAATAATTGTGCCATTGTTTTTGGATTTAGTTCTTGTTACTGTTTACAACATGCAGTTTAGTTGACACGTTCTCTTTTCTGTTTGTTAGTACGTATACAAGGACCAAAAATTTTGCCACATTATCACTGCATGTCTACACTACATAGTGATTAATACCATCATAATATTATGACAAAACCAGTATACCAAGACCAATGTTACCAGTAACTATATACAAAGACCAAATAATATTAGTCATATAGGGACATATACCACCATACTGTTACTCATCATATCAATATACCAAGACCATTATTACCGATAATATATAAGAAACAACACTTCCACACCTTGACCAAAGAGTACTACCAGATATCTCTACCACATTTCACCACCATAATGTGACTGACTAGAACCATCATACTGTTACTGAATATAAACCATTACACTAAGATCACTATTACTGCTGTACAGTGCCCATATAGTGGTTAAATGCCAGTTGTACACCATTGCTTTGGAGACCTATACGTGATTTCCTGGATGTAACTGCACTGTACTCACAGGTGACATCTTCTGTGACTGGAGTAATTCACTTTCAATTTTTTTCTACGTTCACACCATACAACCATAATGACTTTTCCCTACCCCGACCTGTGCCTGAAGAATTTACCACACAAACATCTTGGACTTTTCTATAATCTTCCCACCTGATTCCGCCTTTTATACAAACTTCCCATAATAACCCCCTTGGTGCCCTACACAGTAATTGTACCTCAAAACAGTTAGTGTCCTCAGACAATTATAGGACCCCTATTTGCACCACCAGTCGGTAGACCTCCGATATAGTAGGTAGCCCTCCAAATTAGGCAGGCAGGTAGGTTAGCCCTCCATAATAACATTGGCAAACTTTTCCTGTTAAGTACTTAAAATCCCCTCAGGTAAATAGATAGGCCCCCCATTAGATAAGAAGGTTAACAGGTTCTCCATTAGGTAGCTAGGTAAGTAGGACCCCTGACAGGTTGTTTGCCTAGTAGTTTGGTATCCCCTTCTGTTAGGCAGATAGGTCCCCTGGTACCTAGGTAGGTATATAGGTCCCTTCAATAGGTAGGTATGTATGACACCAGTAGATAGGTATATAACCCCCCAATAGGTAAGTATGTATATAGGGCCCCACCAGTAGGTGGATAGATATATACAGTGAAGGAACTAATTATTTGATCCCTTGCTGATTTGTGTAAGTTTGCCCACTGACAAAGACATGAACAGCCTATAATTTTAAGGGTAGGTTAATTTTGACATTGAGAGACAGAATATCAAAAATAAAAATCCTGAAAATCACATTGTTTAAATTACATAAATTTATTTGCATTTTGCAGACAGAAATAAGTATTTGATCCCTCTGGCAAACAAGACTTAATACTTTGTGGCAAAACCCTTGTTGGCAACACCAGGCAGTCAGACATTTTTTGTAGTGGATGATGAGGTTTGCGCTCCATTCATTTTCCCATTGATATGGTGAAATAGTCCTGTGCCCTTAGCAGAGAAACACCCCTAAAACATAATGTTTCCACCTCCATGCTTGACAGTGGGGACAGTGTTCTTTGGGTCATAGGCAGCATTTCTCTTCCACCAAACACGGTGAGTTGAGTTAATGCCAAAGAACAATATTTTACATCAATTTTTGTTTAATCTGACAGCACCTTCTCCCAATCACTCACAGAATCATCTAGGTGTTCATTGGCAAACTTCAGATGGGCCTGCACGTGTGCCTTCTTGAGCATGAGGACCTTGCGGGCACTGCAAGATTTTAAACCATTATGACGTAATGTGTTACCAATGGTTTTCTTGGTGACTATGGTCCCAGCTGCCTTGAGATCATAAAGTTTCCTTGTGTAGTTTTAGGCTGATCTCTCACCTTCCTCATGATCCAGGATACCCCACGAGGTGAGATTTTGCATGGTGCCCCCAGATCGATGTCGATTGACAGTCATTTTGTATTTCTTCCATTTTCTTACTATTGCACCAATAGTTGTCTCCTTCTCACCCAGAGTCTTACGTATGGTTTTGTAGACGATTGCAGCTTTGTTCGGGTCTATGATCTTGTTCCAGACTTCCTTAGAAAGTTCTTTGGTCTCGCCCATGTTATAGAGGTTAGAGTCTGACTGATTAATTGAGTCTGTGGACACGAGTCTTTTTATAAAGGTGACTATTTAAGACAGCTGTAACAAGTTGATTAGGAGCGTCTAACTAGTCTGTAGGAGCCAGAACTCTTAATGGTTTGTAGATGATCAAATACTTCTCTCAGCAAAATGCAAATTTATATAATTTATACAGTGGGGTTTTTCTGTATTTTATTTTTGATATTCTATCTCTCAATGTTAATATTAACCTACCCTTAAAATTATAGACTGTTCATGTCTTTGTCAGTGAGCAAACTTACACAATCAGCAAGGGATCATATAATTATTTAATTCACTGTAGGTCCCCCAGAATTTGGGAATAAAGAGCCCCACCAAGTAGCTAGGTATTTAGGGCCCTCCGTAGGTATCTAAGTATATAGCCCCTCAGAAGGTAGCTAGGTATATAAGGCACCTGGTAGGTTGCTAGGCATACAGAGCTTCTGGTAGGTAGCTAGGTTTACTGGACCCCCAGTAGGTAGCTGGCCATGCTGGGCCCCTGGTAGGTAGTTGGCCATGCTGGGACCCCGGTAGCTAGCTGGCTGGCTATGCAGGGCTCCATATAAAAAGAAAAACATTCTGCCCCAAATGACGATTTCCCAAAGGATTGGTGCATAGCAAATCTGGTGCCAATATTCAAAAAGGGAGTATGAAAACTATAGGCTGGTAAGTTTAACCTCTGTGGTACGTAAATTGATCTAAAAGATCTTCTACTGGAATATCTCACTGAAAAAAATGTATAACTCCGTTCCAGCATGGGTTTATGAAACATCGTACTGTCAAACTACTCTCGTCAGCTTCTATGAAAAGGTTACTTTTAGACTGGGTTGGGGTGAGGTATTGGATTCATGTATCTGGATTTTTCTAAAGCATTTGAAACCGTGCCATATAAAAGGTCGGTAAGTAAAATGAGAATACTTGGACTGGGGGAAAATGTTTGCAAGTGGGTAACTTAATAGATTGTAAGCTCTCGCGAGCAGGGCCCTCACGCCATGTGTCTTATCTGTAAGGAGGCTGGTGCTTGGCATCATTGTTTCTCTTCTGTTAACCATGGTTATCTCTAAAGAAACATGTGCAGTCATCATTGCACTGCACAAAACTGGCCTAACTGGGAAGAGTATCGCAGCTAGAAAGATTGCACCTCAGTCAACAATCTATCGCATCATCAAGGAATTCAAGGAGAGAGGTTCCATTGTTGCCAAAAAGGCTCCAGGGCGCCCAAGAAAGACCAGCAAGCGCCAGGACCGTCTCTTAAAAGTGTTTCAGCTTCGGAATCGGGCTACCAGCTGTGCAGAGCTTGCTCAGGAATGGCAGCAGGCAGGTGTGAGTGCATCTGCACGCACTGTGAGGCGGAGACTCATGGAGCAAGGCCTGGTGTCAAGGAGGGCAGCAAAGAAGCCACTTCTCTCCAGAAAAAACATCAGGGACAGACTGATATTCTGCCAAAGGTACAGGGAGTGGACTGCTGAGGACTGGGTAAAGTCATTTTCTCTGATGAATCCCCTTTCCGAATGTTTGGAACATCTGGAAAACAGCTTGTTTCGGAGAAGACAAGGTGAGCGATACCACCAGTCTTGTCTCATGCCAACTGTAAAGCATCCAGAAACCATTCATGTGTGGGGTGGCTTCTCAGCCAAGGGAATCGGCTCTCTAACAGTCTTGCCTAAAAACACATCCATGAATAAAGAATGGTATCAGAATGTCCTCCAAGAGCAACTTCTCCCAACCGTCCAAGAGCAGTTTGGTGATCAACAATGCCTTTTCCAGCATGATGGAGCACCTTGCCATAAAGCAAAGGTGATAACTAAATGTCTCAGGGAACAAAACATAGAGATTTTGGGTCCATGGCCTGGAAACTCCCCAGATTTTAATCCCATTGAGAACTTGTGGTCAATCATCAAGAGACGGGTGGACAAACAAAAACCAACAAATTGTGACAAAATGCAAGCATTGATTGTGCAAGAATGGACTGCTATCAGTCCGGATTTGGTCCAGAAGTTGATTGAGAGCATGCCAGGAAGAATTGCAGAGGTCCTGAAGAAGGGTCAACACTGCAAATATTGACTTGCTGCATTAACTCATTCTAACTATCAATAAAAGCTTTTGTTAATCATAATATGATTGCACTTGTATTTCTGTATGTGATAAATACATCTGACAAACACACACATAAAAACCAGAGGGCAACAGATCATGTGAAAATATAATATTTGTGTCATTCTCAAAACTTTTGCCCATGACTGTACTAAAGCTGTTAAACAGGAGAGGAACAAACTGTTATATAAAAAACGTAATAGGTACGAAATGGATAGATTTTGTCTTGTTAGATTATAGTGATCTCTTAAATTATATAAAAAGTACAGTTAGACATTGGCATATGCTTGCAACAGATAATGATTTGCTTGAAAAAACTTATCCGATAGTATCTTTCAGAAGATGTAAAAATCTGAGATGAGTTAGTGAGGATTTAGTTTGAGGAAAAACGTAATGATTGGCTAAAATTTTTTTTTATCCCAGTAGGAAATCATAGATGTGGAAGTTGCTCATTTTGTACAAAAAAATATAATCCTAATATCTGTCTAGGAACAATAAAATATAGAGTGAAGGAATCTATAACATGTAGCTCAAACTATGTTGTCTATGCAATGTGGTGTAACTACTATATTGGTAAAACCATTTGACCTTTATTTAAAAGAATTAAGTAACATATTTATTAAGTTAGGACAGGAAAAGGCTTACCTCGATTCATAAACCATATGCGAAACAAGCATGGAGGTGACACCTACGGAATTCATTTCACCGGGATTAAGAGAATTTGCACAGTAGGGGTTAATATAGACCGACAGACTAAAATGCTACAAAGCGAATCCAAATGGAAGCTTTCGGCCCACTAGGGTTAAATAAAAGAAATGATCTGCTAGTATTCTTGTAAATGTTTGTTTTATTAGATCAAATGTTTGAGAATTATATGGTTACGTGAGGGGTACTGAGGGGGAGTTAAATTTCCCCCGTCATGCCTTGAGAAAGCGTCTCGGCACGTGAAACAGCAGAGACGCTGTTTTCTCCTGACTTGACTTTCTCCTGACTTGTGCGAATGGAATTTTACATGCAATAAAAATATAAAGAGAAGATTGGAGAGTGCCTCTATGCTTTTTCTGTGGCTTACTGGATGGACTTTGTCTATTTTTGAAGCTGAGCACCACCATCCTTGCAAATTAAGAAAAGGTGATACTACCTGTTGTGGATAAATTGGAAGTGCTGTAAAAGATTTGGATCGGGTCCGCCTTATTTTGTTTCTCTGTTTTTGGACTGATTACTATAGCACAGTGGGCTGAACTAGATGGATTTCTGTTCGGCCTAAGGGTATGTTCACACGGTGTATTGGGGCGCATATACTATGTTCCGTAATATGTCTGGTGTTTTGGAAGCACGCGCTGATTAGCGTGTAGTTCCAAAGCATGAGGAGGGGGGAGAGTGGGGGGGGGGAGGGGCGGCGGCGCTAACAACTGACATGTCAATTCTCTCACCGTGCGTACAATACTCGCGGAGAGGCGACGTGTAATCCATAGCTCTCTGAGAGCTATGAATTACCGTAAATGCTGCGCGCAAGATAAGCCGAGTGAACATACCCTAGCAGACCATGTAACAAACGTTGTAACCTGCCTCTCTTCGTTCCCCTGCCGAACACCTCTGGACTCCGGAGTGGGCGGTGTGCGTCATGCAACCTTCAGCGGGACGCTATTCCCGGCATCTTCTAAGCCATAAGCCTAAGGCGTTATGCCATAGGCTTATGGCCTGGTACAGGCAGAGGCGCAATGACATCATTAGATTGCACCGCCTACGCCGGAGTATTTAGGGAGCAAACCGGTCGCGAACCGATCAGGGGCAACTGCCCGGACTGTGCAGACAGCAGATGTGATCACTGTATCTCTGTGATACAGTGATGCAGCTGTGTGCTGAGGCCCTGTAGCTACGCCACTGAACATTATTTGCTATCGGGAAGGAAGCTTTTATATAATTTTAAATTTTTGATTAATAGAAAAGAGGACATAGTTTATCCATACAGAGTTTGTACTCTCCAATGCCTTGATTGCACTTGATTGATTGTACCTAATAATTCTCTAATTTAATATGAACACTACGGATAGTTGACGTTCTACCTGTGTGCCTCAATTGTTCAAATTGACAACCTAAAAATTTGTTGATACGTTGCATACATTTCCAGTCCTGGCTGCTACTTAGAGCTGGGACCTGTTGCTAGCTGTGGGGATAAAGAATAACTTGCATCATAGCCATTCAATTATTGAGATGCCACATTAAAGGTGACTACTGCCTCTAAATGATTAGATAATGGGACCACTGTCTGTTGTGGTTTTGTTGTTGTGGCAGCTGCCATAATTGTATTCCTATTCTACCCTGTTATAGGCTGGGTGTAATAGATCACTGAAATCACTATATACTGCAGTATATAGTGATCAAAAGTCTCCCAGGTGGACTAAGTGTTACTCTATTAAAAACAAATTTTACTCCACCCCCTTTTCCCTCCTTTCCCCCCCTTTTCCCATTTGTTGTGTAACATAATTGGTATTGCCACATCTGTGAAAGTCTGACCTAAAACAATGCCATGGTTATGCGTGGTGAATGCCATGAAAAATCCTGCATTTTATAAAAAAAAAATCGAATAAAAAAAACACATACACTTCAAATTGATACTATAAAAAAAAAAAAAAACCTTGCTCTGCCATCAGTTATGTAGGCAAAAAAAAAAAAAAAATGTTGTGGTTCTTGGAAGGTTAGGATGAAAAAAGCAGAAACAAAAAAATTAAAATGGGCCGGAACTTAATATTTTAAGTTGCAATTTTTAAATAAATAAAAAACACAAGTGACACACCGCTCAAAAGTTTTAGAACGCCTTAATTTTTCCAGTTATTGTTTACATTGAAATAGCAAATACTGTGAAATGGCTCAAAGGTTTAAAAGTACATTTAAAACCATAAATATATGACTTTTTAACCTATGATGCAACCTCAAATTTAAGATTTTAACCAAAGAAGTTGTTTTCATAAGGAATGTCTGCTTTGCAGCACAGAAAGCGGATTATGGTTTGACATTAGATGCAAACTTATTCTTACAGGTGTCTCGATATTTGAAGATTACTTTGGTGCCCTCTGATTCTACCTAACTAGTGCTAAAACAGACTGCATAACACCACCGTGTAAGGCAGGATTGGACAGTTTTGCTCTTATGAACAGAGAATACTGCTTTTGTGATGGCAAGAAAAAATGCCATTAACCTCTTAGTGCAATTTAGCCTAGAAATCGTCCTGCTTCTAGGTTATGACAGAATTTCCTAGTAAGACTAGAAGACGGTAGAATTGAATGGCCTGCACAATCTATAGACTTAAAGAGAACCTGTCACATAGATTATGCCCCTCTTGCTAAGGACAGCACAAGCTAGTGACAGACATGCTGTTTCCAGCGTTGTGTCCCTTATTCTGTAAGATGCTGTAGTTTTTGAGTATTTAATGCTCAAATCTGCAGTTTTCAACCAGAAAAGTCAGTCATTTTTTTTTCAAACCCCGCCCATCTGAGGCTAGCCCCACCCACCTCAACTGATAAACTAATAACTTTGAACAGGTAGAAACATGTGAATAACTGCCAGATGGGCGGGGCTAGCCTTTGGTGGGCAGGGCTAACACCTGCTCATGAATAAAATTTGAGGGGTAAATGCTCTAAAACTACAGCATCTTACAGAATAAGGGACACAGCGTTGGGAACAGCATGTCTGTCACTAGCTTGTGGTGTCCTCAGCAAGGGGGGCATAACCTATGTGACAGAGTCCCTTTAAAGCGGTTTTCTCTTGACACGATTCATCTATGCATGTGAATGAGGAGAGTATAGCAGTGTTTGCTAGCGTCACCCTCCTCATTCTCATGCATGGCCGGATCACAGCTAGTTGTGAGCGGCCAGCGAAGCTGTTTGTGTCATGAGAAAACGCCTTTTAACCACATTGAGCCTGTTTTGAACTGGATAGAAAAATAAAAGCAAAGCAGCCTACAACTTAGCGGAACTTCTGCAACAATGCTGAGAAGAAATTTCTGAACAATATCTGCATGCAATTCTAGATTCTCTTGTGGCCACATCCAGGAAGGTTGTTTACAGTTCCATAGACCTTAAACTTCTGAATAATATGTGCAATTGTAGCAACAGGAACATAAAGCAGTCTGGAGATGGGTTTCTAGACTTTAGCTTTACCTAATCTTTCTAATCTGTCTGCCCCTCACCTCCTGTCTCTTTCCCCCTCCTTGTAGATTGTAAGCCCTCGCGGGTAGGGTCCTCTCTCCCTCTGTCGTGCCAATTGTCATTATCCCTCATCACTGTACTCGTTTGATTTATGTAATGTATGTAACCCCCTCGAATATACAGCACCCTGGAATCAATGGCGCTTTAAAATAAATAATAATAATAATCTCCTAAATAACTTTCTCATAGTCTATGTTCAGTATTTTACACACCATAAATAACAAATAGCACAGTGACTAAAAAAAGACAGACGTCCATCCAGTTCAGTTTATTGTGCTACAGTAACAAAACAACCCCCTCACCCCCATGAGGTAAAAGCCAATTGCCCTCATTTTAGGGAAACTATTTCTTCCCAACTCCAATCTGGCAATCGGAGAGAGAGTTCCACAGTGTCACTGCCTTTACAGAGAATCCCTTTCTATGTCTATGTAGAAACCTTTGTTCCTCAGACGTATAGGATGCCCCCTTGTTCTGGGAATAAATCGATCATGGGAAAAATCTCTATAATGACCTTTGATATATTTAAACACATGTTTATTCTGTTACTTGAAGCCTTTTAACATGTTCAAGTCTTTTCTCTACAATAACCCTAATTTTGCTGATATTCCTGGGTAGTGTAGTCCACCCAGTGTTTTTATTACTTTCCTTGCCAGCCTCTGAACCTTTTCAAGCTCTACAATGTCTGTCTTGTACACTGGTTCCCAAAACTGTACACAATATTCCATGTATGGTCCAACCAGTGATTTGTATAATGGAAGAATGATATTCTCATGGTGTGCAACCATGCCCCTATTAATACACCCCATGATCCTATTTGCCTTGGCAGCTGCTGTCTGACACTGGCTGCTACAGTCAAGTTTGCTGTCCACTAAGGTTCCCAAGTCAGTTTCCATGTCACTCTTAGGCTATGTTCACACGGCTTAAATTGAGACGTATTTCGCGGCGTACTGCGCTCAATATGGGGCGAAATACGTCCCAATAATTACGGTAATCCACAGTTCTCATAGAGAACTATGGATTACGCCTCATCTCCCCGCTCGGACAATACGACGCGCGAGGAGATAAGTGACATGTAAATTATTCAAGGCGTTTACGCACCTCGAGTAATACATGTCTATGGGGCCGACGGGCTGCCGCCCCGCGATAGCTCCCAAACACACAGCGTAATTACGCTCCGCAATTATGCCGTGTGAACTTAGCCTTACCAAGAATTTTTCAGCTTAACAAGTACCGTATATACTAGAGTATAAGCCGGCCCGAATATAAGCCAAGGCACCTACTTTTGCCACAAAAAACTGGGAAAACGTATTGACTCAAGTATAAACCTAGGGTGGAAAATGCATAGTCTACTGTTGAGTTTCAAAAATAAAAATGGATACCAATAAAATTACATATGCAGCTATAGGCAGTTTAATATACCTGCCTAATGGGGAACATGTCCCCTCATAGGCAGGTATAGGCAATTGTAAGCAGGTATAGGCAATTATAGGCAGGTAAATGTTCCCCCATAGCCCCGTAGAGGCAATTATTGGCAGGTAGAGGCTATTATAGGCAGGTATATGTTCCCCCATAGGCAGTTAGAGGCTATTATAGGCTGGTATATGTTCCCCCATAGGCAGGTAGAGGCCATTATAGGCAGGTATATGTTTCCCCATAGGCAGGTAGAGGCCATTATAGGCAGGTTTATGTTCCCCCAGAGGCTATTATAGGCAAGTATATGTTCCCCATAGGCAGGTAGAGGCAGGCCCTGTTTAAAAAAAAAAAAATACCAGTACTCTCCTTTCCCTGCCGCTCCGAGGCTCCCCCAGCGATTTGTCTTCTGGCACAGGCGGCGTGATGTCATCAGGCTGCGCAAGCAGCATGATGACACACTCTGCCTGTGCCAGAGATTACGGAAGGCCGCAAGTCTGCTTATGTCCTTCCGGAGTTCTATTGCGGAGCAGGGAGCGCTCGCTCTCTGCTCGGCAGTAGTCTTCCGCTGTATGCGCTCCCAGGAGTCGCATTCAGCCGAAGCGATCCCTGGCAGTGCCCGGGCCATGGCAGTGTCCGGACACCGACGGGTGACTGGAGAGTCAACTGTATGCGCTCACAGGAGTCGCATACAGCTGAAAAGAGGAGTCACGTACAGGTGAAGTATAAGCCGAGGAGGGATTTTTCAGCTCATTTTTTGGACTGAAAAACTCTGCTTACACTCCAGTATATACGTTAATCGTGGAATGGATTTTTCCTTCCCATGTGCATAACTTTGCATTTATCCATGTTAACCCCTTAACGCACCTTGACTTCCTGTACGTCATGGTGTGGTGCCTGTTAATGCATCATGACATACAGGAATGTCCGAAAGCTGTGCCCAAATGATCGCCGCGGAAGCCCTGCAGTTGCTGTCACGGCAGCTAAGGAGTATGACAGAGGGAGAGAGCGCCCTCTGTCCTACATCGAAAGCCCAGCAATGAGATTGCAGGGTTCCTGTGGTTGTCATGGCAACTGGGAGTCAGGCAATGACCTACGGGTTGTCTGTCATAGTCCTGTCAAACCTGCCCGGAGGCGGAACCTGACAGAATGAATAAAAGTTGGAATAATACACTGCAGAACAGACCTTTTGCTATGTGTTATACCAGCAATATAATGATCGCTGAGTATAGTCCCATAGAAGGACAAGTGAAAATAAAAAAACAAAACGTAAAAGTGTAAAAAAGTACAAAAAAAGTACACATTTGTTATTCCCCCGGGGCATAACGACCTGCCTATAAATTGTCACTTGTTTACCTTTTGCTGAACCCGTTTAGAGAAAATAAAAAAATAAATGGCAGAATTGCAATTTTGGTTATCCCGCTGCACATTAAATGGAATAAAGAAATCAAAAAGTCATATAAACATTGTGGTACCAATGAAAACGTCAGTTTGTCCCGCAGATAAAAAAGCCATTACACAGCTCTGTATATGGAAAAGTAAAGAAGTTATGGCTGTCAGAAGAGTGATACATAAATATTGTTTTAAACAATAAAAACATGTTTGTTTGTTTTTTAAACTGCTACAAAAGATATAAATTGGATATTTCCACAATTGTATTTTCCTGCAGATTATGTTAATATCACGTGTGCTGCACACACAAAAAAAACACTACTAGTTTTGCCTTGTTTTTCTTCATTCTGCCTCCCAAAAATGGGTTCAAAGGTGATCAAAATGTCATGTGCCCCTAAAAATTATCACTATATAATCATCAACTCCGCCCCTACACAGCTCTGTTCACAGAAAAAAAAAAAGTTGTTTCTCAGACTATGGCGATGCAAAACGTGTTTTACGTTTCTAAATAAGTGTTTTTATTGTGTAAAAGCAGTAAAACATAAGATGTATCGACCTGCTTAGTAAAGCTGATTTTTCATTTATACCGCACGTTGACCGCTGTAAAAAAATAAATAAATAACAATACCAACATTTCTCTATTTTGTTAATTCTGCCTCCCAAAAACCTTGATAAAAAGATTAAAGCATCTTATGAACCCAATAAAAACGTCAACTTATCCTGCAGAAAACAAGCCCTTAATCAGCTCCGTATACAGAAAAATAGTTATGGCAGTCAGTCTATGACAACATAAAAATGCAATTTTTTACAAACCCAATTCTAATGTGTAAAAGTAGCAAAACTTAAACTAAATGACCTCATTGTAATTGTGCTGAGCCGCATAGTAAAGTTCTCTTGTTATTAATACTGCACGGTGAAAGCTGTGAAAATGAAGCCCTAAAAAAAAAAGGCGGAACTGCAGGTGTGTGTATGTGTTGTTGTGTTCCCTTGTGTTTAAATTACAAAACCGATTTATTATACATATATTAATACTATCCTTTGGTGATGTCTCTTGCCCTTTAAAAATCACCGTAGCCCACACAGGAAGTGATGTGATACATATTGTATCTGTTTATTGGCTAATAGTTGTTTTTAAACCCGGGAATGTATCCCATTTTTTTATGTCGTGACCAAGAGCCCGCGCGCTCGAAACGCGTCGACAGGGTTTGTCCTGTTTTTATCCTACTATGTACTGCTGCTGAATTGCACCGTAATAAAGCTCATTTGTATTCACCTTACCCGGATCCGGAAGCTGTATGTCTCGCTGCTGGGCGTCGCTGCCATCTCTGTCTGTGCATGATTTGTTTGGGATTGCCGGGTTAAGATTATGCAATAGTGCTGGGGTATGGTACCAAAAGGTAAGTATTTTTATAGGCATTTTCCTTCTAAAGATTACACAATGATGACTGAGCTGCTCGCTTCCATATAAACTGCCATGTTTCCACGGGTATTGGCCTCTGCAGATAGGTTTCCCATTGGATTATATATCTATGCTGTATTGGTACTTGCGAGTCAGGGTGTGATAATATACCATAAATATCTGAAATAAGCCCCTTCGTAGTCAAAGGCCGTCTACAAAGACGTTCAAACCTTGTTGGTGGGGAGGCCCTATCTGAGCGCAAAGTACTTTGCATGAAGTGCTTAATTTGAACATAAAAGTAGTGGCAAGAATCTGGTAAACCATAACGTTCTCTCAAAGCAGTAAATGGTAGTAATCGCAACGTTTTGTATATAATATCTGCTAAATTAAACAACTTCTTATCAAACCATGGCTTTAACTGTTGTGTTCCCATTCCACCACAAAATAAGGGATTAAACAGGAAAGAAACCATGGCTAAGGCATCTGACCGCAAACTTCAAACTTCCTAGAACATACTCTCCAAATTTCTCTAGTCAGGGTCATTGGTCCTAAAAGTGGTAAGTTTAAAGGGGGTGGTGTCGCCGTCCACAGAAAAGAATTGAGATGTATTAGGAGAATCCAAAGCTTCTCTATCTCCGCCCATCTAGAGTAAGCATAAAGAGATGACCACGTAAGAATCCTTCTCAGATGAGTTGCCCAGCAGTATTTGATAATATCTGGGGTGGCCATTCCACCATTAAGTTTATCTGCCATCCGAACAGATTTAGCTACTCTGTGCCGCTTGTAATCTCAAATAAATCTAAAGAAGGATTCTGAAGAAGGGTCTGGATAAATTTCTAGATGTAATATAACAAGTTATAGTGACTAGGATTCTAGAGGGGGGTCGTTGATCCAGGGATTTATTCCGATTGCCAGATTGGAGTCAGGAAGGAATTTTTTCCCTAACATGAGGACAATTGGCTTCTACCTCATGGGGGTTTTTGCCTTCCTCTGGATCAACACTTTAACACTTTAGCAACACTTTAATAAATGGGCTGAACTGGATGGACGTATGTCTTTTTTCGGCCTGACAAACTATGTAACTATGATGCCTGAAAGGCTCTGAGGTCTCCAAGAGGGACGGAGATAGGAAGGGTTTAAAATAAGTATAGACGTTTGGGTAATAGCGTCATCTTTATAGCAGAGATTCTTCCTAGCAGGTATAACGGCAAATTCTTCTATCTCTGTATTAAGTTTTTAATGTCTGCATATATCTTCTGGAAATTATGACTATAAAGGGAGGAGTAAGAACTAGTTATTTGGACACCTAGATATCTAATGGCTTCAGACTTCCAGTTATAATGGTAGTTAGATTGAAGCAATTGTAAACGATCTGCCGAAATATTAAAAGGGAGTGCTTCAGTTTTTGCCCTATTTATTTTATAGCCTGATAGATTGTAGAAGTCATCCAGGAGAGCGTGCAATCTTGGTAAGGTAAGATATGTGTTAGATAGAGTGAGCAAAACACCGTCCGTAAATAGTTTAAACTCCCGATCCCGCACCTTAATACCCTGGCTATCAGAATCAAGGCAGATCGTGGCTGCCAGAGGTTCAACACATAAAACAAAAAACAATGGCGACAAGGGACAGCCTTGACGAGTCCCATTATAGATATTAATTATCGAGGAGGTGGTGTGTTGAAGACGAATAGCGGCCGTAGGGGTTGAATAAAGACCATATAAAGCACGCAAAAATGGCCCGGTGATACCCACATGCTTCATAACCGAGAACATAGATGACCAACTGAGGCGGTCAAATGCCTTTTCTGCATCAAGGCTTAATAGCAATGCTGATTTATTTAACTTGTTGACCACCTCAATTAGGTCAATGACTCTACGGGTGTTATCACCCCCTTGCCTATTCTGCACAAAGCCCACCTGGTCCTTATGTATGAGATGTGGTAACCAAATTGTCAGTCTATTTGCCAACAATTTGGTGAATATTTTCAGATTAGCATTAAGAAGCGCTATTGGTCTATAATTCGAGGGTTCAAACGGGTCCTTATCTGCCTTAGGTATGAGAGTGATATAAGAGTGTAGCCACGAAGATGGGACCGAGGTGCCATCTAACAAAGCATTATATAATTGCACTTGGTACTGGGAAAGTTCAGGACTATAAACTCAATAATATAAATATGACAGCCCATCAGGACCCGGGGCCTTACCATTAGGTAGTTGCTTAAGCACCTCCTTGCTCTCTTCCTCTGTTATTGCAGCATTTAATGAATTCACTGCATCAGGACTTAAAGGGAATCTGTCGTCGTTCACTTGATATACTCATTGTTTTCCTCTTCAGTTCCTCTGTGTGTTACGTGTTCACATTACGGACAAACGTCGTTCCTCTTTAGTTCCTCCACTGCGTATACATTGTTCCCCTCTGACATACATCATCCTCTTTAGTCCTCCTGTACGTATACATTGTATCCCACCTTCTGACATACTATCATTCCTCTTATAGCTTCCCTTCTGTCATGTACGTCATTCCCTTACGACATATGTCGTTCCTTCTGTCGTATATGTCGTGCCTCTTTAGTTCCTCCTGTCGTTTAATTGTTCCCATCTGACATAGAATCATTCCTCTAGTTCATCCTGTCATGTACGTCGTTCCCTTTCGACTTTATGTGTTCTCTTTAGTTCCTCCTGTCTTATACATTGTTCCCCTCTGACATACATCATTCCTCTTTAGTTCCTTCTGTCATGTACGTCATTCCCTTACGACATATGTCGTTCCTCCTGTCGTATGTCGTTCCTCTTTAGTTCCTCCTGTCGTATACATTGTTCCCCTCTGACATACATCATTCCTCTGTAGTTCCTCCTGTCATGTAAAGTCGTTCCTTACGAAATACGTCGTTCCTCTTTAGTTACTCTGTCGTATAATTTGTTCCCTCTGACATACATCAATTCACTCTTTAAGTTCCTCCTGTCGTATACTTTGTTCCCTCTGAATACATCATTCCTCTTTTGTTCTTCTGTCATGTAGTCATTCCCTTTCGACTTTTTGTCGTTCCATTCTGTCGTATATGTAGTTCCTCTTTAGTTCCTCCTGTATTGTACGTCAGTTCCCTCTGATATACATTGTTCCTCTTTAGTTCCTCCTGTCATGTTCGTCGTTCCCATCTGAAATATATCATTCCTCATTTAGTTCCTCCTGTCTTGTTCGTCGTTCCTTACGTCATTCGGTCGTTCCTCTTTCGTTCCTCTGTCATATACATTGTTCCCCCTCTGACATCATAATTCCCTCTTTAGTTCCTCCTGTCATGTACGTCGTTCCCTTACGACATACGTCGTTCCTCCTGTCGTATACGTCGTTCCTCTTTAGTTCCTCCTGTCGTATACATTGTTCCCCTCTGACATACATCATTCCTCTTTAGTTCCTCCTGTCATGTACCGAGTTCTCTCTGACACGCGTCGTTCCTCTTTAGTTCCTCTGTCATTGTACGTCGTTCCCTCTTGATATACATTTGTTCCTCTATAGTTTCCTCCTGTCATGTACGTTTGTTCCCTTTACGACATACGTCGTTCCATCTTTAGTTCCTCTGTCGTTATACCATTGTTTCCCCTCTGACAACATTCATTCCTCTTTTGTTCCTCCTGTCTGTACGTCAGTTCCCTTACGACTTTACGTCGTTCCTCTTTGTTCCACCTGTCGTATAAATTGTTCCCTCTGGACATACATCATTTCCTCTTTAGTTCCTCCTGTGTATAATTGTTCCCCTCTGACTACAATCATTCATCTTTAGTTCCTTCTGATCATGTCGTCATTCCCTTAAGAACTTATGTAGTTCCTCCTGTCGTATACATTGTTCCCCTTCTGTACATACAATATTACCTCTTTAGTTCTCCTGTCTTGTACGTCGTTCTCCTCAGACACGCTGTGTTCCATCTTTAGTTCCTCCTGTTCTTGTTACGTCGTTCCCCTATGATATACATTGTTCCTCTTTAGGTTACTCCTGTCATGGTTCGTTGTTCCCTTACGACATACGTCGTTCCTCTTTAGTTACCTCTGTCGGTATACATTGTTACCCTCTGACATACATTCATCCTCTTTGTTCTCCTGTCATGTACGTCGTTCCCTTACGACATTACGTCGTTCCTCTTTAAGTCCTCCTGTCGTATAAATTGTCACCTATGACTTACTTCGATTCCTCTTAGGTTCCTTCTTTCATGTTACGTCATTCCCTTACGACATATGTCGTTTCTCCTGTGTATAATTGTTCCCTCTGACATTACATTCATTCCTCTTTAGTTCCTCATGTTGTATATCATCTTTCCCATCCTTGATTTATATTGTTCCTCTTTAGTTCCTCCTGTCAGGTACGTCGTTCCCCTGCTGACATACATCCATTCCTCTTTAGTTCCTTCCTGTCATGTACGTAGTTCCCTTTTGGACATACGTCGTTCCTCTTTAGTTCCTCCTGGTCGTATACATTGTTTCCCCTGACATAACCATCATTCTATTTAGTTCCTCCTGTTCATGTCGTCGTTCCCCTCTGACATACATCTTTCTCCTCATTTTAGTTCCTCCTGTCATGTACGTCGTTCCCTTATGACATACGTCGTTCCTCTTTAGTCTCCTCCTGATCTTGTTCGGCGTTCCCTTATGTCCATACGTCTATTCCGCTTTAGTTCACCTATGTCGTAACACGTTCGTTCCCATCAGACATAAACGTCGTACTCTTTAGTTCTTGTCATGTACGGTCTGTTCCACATGATGAACATCGTTCCTCCTACTGATATACATCATAAGAGAGCGAAGTACATCACAGGGAAGCAATGTATAAGACACAAGGAACTAAGGGACTCCTTAGTCCCTCTAGTTATACACATGGTCCCCCCTCCACAGTTCCACATGGTCCCCCCTCCACAGGTAAATCCCCCCCCTCCAGTTATACAGGCAAATTCAGCCACCGGTATACAGGCAAATCCCCCCTTGGGTATACAGGCAAATTCCACCCCCAGGTATTGAGGCTTATCCCCCCCCCCCCCACCACAGGTATACAGCCTAATCCCCCCCCCCCACCACAGGTATACAGCCTAATCCCCCCCACCACCCCCGCTATACAGCCTAATCCCCCCACCACCACAGCTTTACAGCCTAATCCCCCCCCCACCACAGGTATACAGCCTAATCCCCCCTCCCACCACAGGTATACAGCCTAATACTCCCCCCACCACACAGGTATACTAGCCTGATCCCCCCCCCCCCCCAACACAGGTATACAGCCTAATCTCCCCCCCCCCCCCCACCAAAGGTATTACAGCACCTATCTCCACCCCCCATCCACAGGTATCAGCCTATAATCCCCCCCCACCACAGGTTTTCAGCCTAATCATCCCCCCCACCACAGATATACAGCCTAATCTCCCCCCCACCAACCAACAGGTATATCTGACTAATTCTCCCCCCCCACCACAGGTATACAGCCTAATCCCCCCCCCCCCACCACAGGTATACAGCCTAATCCCCCCCCCCCACCACAGGTATACAGCCTAATCTCCCCCCCCCACCACAGGTATACAGCCTAATCTCCCCCCCCCCCCACCACCACAGGTATACAGCCTAATCCCCCCCCACCACAGGTATACAGCCTAATCCCCCCTCCCACCACAGGTATACAGCCTAATCCCTCCCCCCCACCACAGGTATACAGCCTAATCCCTCCCCCCCACCACAGGTATACAGCCTAATCCCCCCACAGGTATACAGCCTAATCCCCCCACAGGTATACAGCCTAATCTCCCCCCCACCACAGGTATACAGCCTAATCTCGCCCCCCCCCCCCCACCACAGGGTTACAGGCTATCCCCCCCCCCCCAGAACAGGTATTCAGGCCTAATTCCCCCCCGCCTCCACAGGTATACTGCCTAATTCCTCCACCTTACAGGTATACTGCCTAAATATCCCCCCACACAGGTATACTGCATCAATACCCCCGCACCACAGGTATACAGCCTAATCTCCCCTCCACCACAGGTATACAGCCTAATCTCCCCTCCACCACAGGTATACAGCCTAATCTCCCCTCCACCACAGGTATACAGCCTAATCTCCCCTCCACCACAGGTATACAGCCTAATCTCCCCTCCACCACAGGTATACAGCCTAATCTCCCCTCCACCACAGGTATACAGCCTAATCCCCCCCACCACAGGTATACAGCCTAATCCCCCCCCCCACCACAGGTATACAGCCTAATCCCCCCTCCCACCACAGGTATACAGCCTAATCTCTCCCCCACCACAGGTATACAGCCTAATCCCCCCTCCCACCAGTGGTTTACAGCCTAATCTCCCCCCACCACAGGTATACAGCCTAATCCCTCCCCCCCACCACAGGTATACAGCCTAATCCCCCCACCACCACAGGTATACAGCCTAATCCCCCCACCACCACAGGTATACAGCCTAATCCCCCCACAGATATACAGCCTAATCTCCCCCCCACCACAGGTATACAGCCTAATCTCCCCCCACCACAGGTATACAGCCTAATCTCCCCTCCACCACAGGTATACAGCCTAATCATCCCCCCCCCCCCACCACAGGTATACAGCCTAATCATCCCCCCCACCACAGGTATACAGCCTAATCTCCCCTGCACCACAGGTATACAGCCTAATCTCCCCTGCACCACAGGTATACAGCCTAATCTCCCCTGCACCACAGGTATACAGCCTAATCCCAC
The DNA here is from genome assembly GCA_025379985.1 of Phyllomedusa bahiana. Taxonomy (NCBI): domain Eukaryota; kingdom Metazoa; phylum Chordata; class Amphibia; order Anura; family Hylidae; genus Phyllomedusa; species Phyllomedusa bahiana. Next base: position 43,423 of record JAODAL010018667.1, on the reverse strand, counting down.
CACAGGTATACAGCCTAATCCCCCCACCACAGGTATACAGCCTAATCTCCCCCCACCACAGGTATACAGCCTAATCTCCCCCACCACAGGTATATCACCTATATCCCCCCACCACAGGTATAAAGCCTTATTTCCCCCCCCCCCCCCAACCAGAGGTATACAGCCTAATCTCCCCTCCACCACAGGTATACAGCCTAATCCACCCCCAGTTACACTTACCGTTGTGTTGAAGTAATCCACCGGCTGGAGTTCAGCCTGTCAGAAGCTGTTGTTTCTGCTGCGGCTGCTAGAAGGGAAAGTGTCTCTCGAGGCAGCTTGCTTCCTGACTTCGACGGAAGATGGCAGCCTCTACAGCCTCAGCTGTGAACTGCGCTGCTTGGAGCTATCTACAGTACACAGCTAGCAGGGCTCCATTAATATCAGTGAACGAAAATCGTTCGAAGTTCATATGCAGAGTGTGCCTGACGCAGTTCAGTTCAATGTCGTGCACAGACACTGAGCCAAGTGATGTAAACATGAACAGTGCTTTGGCATCATAGTGCATTCCTCAGATTTAATCATTTAAAATAAAGATTTATAAAAAATAAATAATTTAAAATACATTTTACACACAACACATACATAAAATAGAATAAAAAAATTTGATGACACAACTCCTTTAAGAAAGCGATTTAACCGTTGGTTTCTCAAGTACTCGTCTTTAGGCACATTATCTGGAAGGGAATATAACTCCAAAAAAAAACCTGTGAAAAAGTTGTGTTATGTGTCTCGTATCATACATGATTCGGCCACTGGTGTCTTTCAAGGTCTGAGGGGTACGCCTTGACGTGTCTTCTCGAAGTTGCTTAGCCAGTAGTGTGTGGGCTTTGTTGCCTCTCTCATAATAACGTTGTCTTGCATACAACAACAATCTTTCTACTCTATTTACTGCAAGGGTCTTTGAGGTGGGAACGTATATTCACTATTTTCCATGTTTAGATGGGTTACTAGACAGGGTGGCTTCTAATAATAATAATAATAATCTTTATTTATATAGCGCCAACATACACTCACCGGCCACTTTATTAGGTACACCTGTCCAACTGCTCGTTAACACTTAATTTCTAATCAGCCAATCACAAGGCGGCAACTCAGTGCATTTAGGCATGTAGACATGGTCAAGACAATCTCCTGCAGTTCAAACCGAGCATCAGTATGGGGAAGAAAGGTGATTTGAGTGCCTTTGAACGTGGCATGGTTGTTGGTGCCAGAAGGGCTGGTCTGAGTATTTCAGAAACTGCTAATCTCCTGGGATTTTCACGCACAACCATCTCTAGGGTTTACAGAGAATGGTCCGAAAAAGAAAAAACATCCAGTGAGCGGCACAGTACGGCAAACTTTGAGGCAGATGGGCTACAGCAGCAGAAGACCACACCGGGTGCCACTCCTTTCAGCTAAGAACAGGAAACTGAGGCTCCAATTTGCCCAAGCTCATCGAAATTGGACAGTAGAAGATTGGAAAAACGTTGCCTGGTCTGATGAGTCTCGATTTTTCTGCTGCGACATTCGGATGGATAGGGTCAGAATTTGGCGTCAACAACATGAAAGCATGGATCCATCCTGCCTTGTATCAACGGTTCAGGCTGGTGGTGGTGGTGTCATGGTGTGGGGAATATTTTCTTGGCACTCTTTGGGCCCCTTGGTACCAATTGAGCATCGTTGCAACACATTGTGGAATCTATGCCACGAAGAATTGAGGCAGTTCTGAAGGCAAAAGGGCGTCCAACCCGTTACTAGCATGGTGTACCTAATAAAGTGGCCGGTGAGTGTATTCCGCAGCACTGTACAAATTCAAGGGTAAACATACAGACATTACACATTAAAAGTACTTACAAATGAGACACAAGGTGTGAGGGCCCTGCTCGTGAGAGCTTACAATCTATTGGGGTATATGGGTGAAACATACGGTAAGAAGTGCCAAGTTTGTTTTGAAGGACTTCTTTCTAAAGATTTTCGTTTTTCTTGATTCTAGAACCCAGGGAAATACAGCATCCTCTAAACACTGCTTTATGGGCTTCCCAGAGGGTCAGGGGGTAGGACACCTTTCCTTCGTTAGTAGAGAAAAAAATCAATAATATGTTGCCTTAATGCCTTTCATTGAGGCGCCAATGGCATCTCCGTATGGGGACATCATCTTGTCGAAGGGTAAATTTCACCGAAGCATGGTCGGACCATGTTATGGACCCCAAGTCTGCCCCTGCCATGCGCCATAGTGTGGGAATATTTCCAAAAACATAATCCTGGAGTGGGATTTGTGAGGTGCTGAGAAAAAAGAAAAAGCACGCTCCCCTGGATGATCTATCCTCCACAGGTCAAACAATGAGTATTTCCGTATGAGTTTTCGGAATTCTCTAGATAGTCTAGTCTGTACGTGGTCTGCAGTTGTCTTAGAGACATGTAGCCTATCCATTGTTTCTGAGAAAGCAAGGTTAAGGTCTCCACCCACTATTAACACTAAAGGAGGGAGACGTGAAAGTATAAGAAACACCTTATTGAGAAAGCGAATCTGAGATGTATTTGGTACGTACACATTACATAGCGTAGTTAAAATACCTCTATATGTACCGTAAAAAATTATGTATCTACCATTAGCATTACAATATGATTGCGTTATCTGAAAAGGGTAAAAATTAGATATTAGAATGGCCACCCCTGCTTTATTACGTTTTTCTTGTGAAGCCACATAGGCGTTCGGGAATATACCTCGTGCAAAAGAAAAACTTTTTATTGAAATGCGTCTATTGTAAAAAAATAAATAAATTAAAGCAATTTCCGCATTAAGAGACTTTGAGTTCTGTAAGTAACAACTTACGCTTAACATTGGAGTTTAGGCCTTTGACATTTAGTGAAACTAAATTAGCCATTGATGGTTCTCATTTGATAGAGCATATTGCTAACTGTCATTGGTATTGTAGCTAGGTATATAGTCCTCCACGGCCAAGACGCAATACAAGAGGGTGGGGGGAAACACAACGACACTAAGAAAATTAAAATGTAACCTAAAAACATTGTGAGTAATTTCACACACATACCAAGAAAGAGAAAAGAAAAATATCCTTCCCTCCTTCTTAGGCGGGGTAAGCATAAGTAAATCAGCATTCAACATTATGAAATGTCACTTGGGTACAAGTAAGAACAAAAGCACGTACTCACAGGTGGCAGGACCCCAGTGAGGGGTAGTGGTGTTGAGCTACACAGGACAGCAGCCTGTGACCGATCCATAACAAACTCTGGCACAACCAATGAGAGAGGGAAGAGGAAAACATAGAGAAGAAGGGAGGGGGGAAGGAAAGGAGAGAAGGAGAAAAAAAAAGCAGCACCCAGATTAACATAGTCAAAGGGGGCTGCATATGTAAAAATATGGTATAGAAACCTGGCAAAAAAAAAGACTTAAATAAAGGTACTGTTCAATGGAAAGATCAAGTCGGAAGTATGTATCTTCTGAAATCTGGGGGCATCTCAAGTCTTGGGTGGAGAGGTGGGCTGCAAGGAAGGTCCACCAGGTCCTCTATTCACGGATCTTTTTTGTCGCTTTGATACGGACTGCCACATAGGGGGTGATGGAGGCGGGGGGAGTCTCTTGTTCCCAATCTATAATATCTCGAAGTGCAAGTTCAAATGTAGAACAGAAATTCGAAAGGTCTCTTGGAGAGCGCAAGACGGAGGTTTTGCCATCTTTATGAGCTGTAAGCATCAATGGAAACTCCCATTTGTGTTTGATCTCTTTGCGGGTAAGTTCTACCAGAAGGGGTTTCAGACATCTTCGTTTGTGCAGGGTCAGCCACGATAGATCTGGATAAATTTGTATACGTGCACCTTCGAACTCAATAGATTTCGCAGCTCTGGCTTTTGACAGAATACGTTCCTTCAAAGTTGTGTATACAGCACACTACATCTCTCAGCAGCACTGTAGTGGACTTGGGTTTCAGCGCTCTGTGGGCTCTGTCCTTTTGAGTTTGGTGGGTGGGCGATTCTTCAAGAAGGGAGTTAAAGATGGTGTTCAAAATAAGTCGCAAATCCTCAGGCCCATTAGTCTCTGGTATACCTCGGATCTGGAGGTTATTGCGCCGCCCTTGATTATCAAGATCTTCCAAGTGATTGGTAGTTTTTCTTATTGCTTTTGCTTGTGAAGAGATTGGAGTTGTGACACACATTTTCTCGTGTCATTATGAGCTTCCTCTAAGCTGTCCACTCTGTCGACTATAGCTTTAAGATCTTGCCGTACTGCAGAGATTTCTGACTGGCACGTATCCTTGAGCTCCGCAATTAAGCTTTTAAAGTCTCTTTTATTTGGAAGATGGCTCAAATATTGTTTCCAGTCTTGATGGGAAGTAGATGGATGCACTTCAACAGCCGTGTCCTCAGTTAACGATTCAGATGAGGATTGCCAATTGCTCTCTATCGATTTCTGTGTAAACGTTAATGATGCAAGATCCATGTGTTCTTCTGGTGGATCGGACAAGTGTTGAAGTCTGGTTTCAGGTCCTTGGCCCTGCTTCCTTTGAGTTCCAGATGTTTTGGAACCCTTGCATGGCATGTCTCGGGGTTCGGTATGTTGTTTTATAATGTACCCGTATATCGGGAAGAGTTCCGAGGTTCTCGCGGAGATTGCAGTGCGAGGTCTCCCTTCCTTGGATAGTAGGATCTGATTTTTCCACTGCGTATGTATTTGTAACCAAGAGGGTTACTTATTATAATATTAAAGTATTATAATAGGATGCTCAATAATGAAAAACTTAGACACGACAAGTATTAGAAAAATAGGAAGAAGTTTATTATTCTTAGCTTCGGTGATGTAATGAGTTCAGTTCACTGCCTTGGGGAGCCCCGTCTACAACGTCTTATGGCCCAGCAATGAGGATTCAGCGATGGTCTGGACACAGAAGACGCACTTGTCTGGCTGTTCCAGTAGAGGCTGAAGTAATGGCCATAAGACGTGGTGTTTTATAGTGATGTTCTAGCTGACAAAAGGTTTTTCAGGCCTGTGTCTGGGGCTGACCATAGATAGACTTGACTCCTTAGAATAGTTGGAGCAGGGGTCTGATCTCATTATGCTAAAAGCACGATGGGGGGGTAGTTCCTTTGAACTCTTATTCTTGAAACAAAGGTTACAAAGGTCAAGCAGGAATAGACTATAGTATGACGTTTGACATATGAGTAACAGATGGTCACACCCACAGCAAAAGTCCTTGCCATTATAAGGCAAGGACACAATGTCTGAATATCTCTTTATACAGTACTGAAATGAGGCAATAAAATGTAATTCCCATTACACTCCACCCCTGACTCATTTCAGTTCATAATCCATAGTTTTTAAGGGTAAAGCATGCACAGTTTTCTTAGTACATTTGGTAACACACACTATGATAATACGCACGCATATATACAGAAGGAGGACTACAATAAATATGTGTGACGCCATTTGCAAAATCCCTCCAATCCACCCACTAATGCCTTTAAACCAGTTTGCAGGATTTAGCCAACTGAACCACTCAGGGAAGTTAAGATTCCAGTCCTCTTGGGCGTTTGCCTTCTTAAAATTTTCTTTTAATATATGGGCGTGGCTGACATCATGGATAATTCGGACTATACTTGAATTATCTACAAAATGGCAGCAAGCAGGGCCCACCACTTGGCATAATCCACCATCTTTTAAAGTTAAATAATCTAATACCATGGCATGCTGATTTATAACTGTGTTAAACATAATTGAGTGGCCGTGTTATTTAAAGCATCAAATATATCTTCTGTTATATTATCAAATAGCTCACCCAATTTTTCAATTGTATGAGCATTATGCACTGCTAACCCCACAATAGATAGGGTTAAACCAAACTTCTTTTCCCACGGAAGATGAATGAAATGCTTAGCTTTGACAGCGGCCCTTTTAAATAATGTATGCCTTGGAATTTGATTATATGGGATTTCATTTTCTTGATACACCCAGGTGGCAGGAATTACTCGGGCTAATGTACATATGCCACTCCCACCCCTAGGTATCCATCGATATGCATTTGTACCACATACAAAAAATATCCCAGATGGTAAGATGAACCCAGGGTTAGCTAATGCTTGACCTGCATACGAACTTAGTGTAGTTGTGTTTCTATGGACACACCAATAAAATGGTGGCCTCCATGAAGGACAACTTGTGTTGACATAGTCAGGGCCTAGTGTACTACAGTTGACTATAGAGGTCTTGTTCTCTGATAGTGTATTACTGGTGTTAAACAAGGATTTAAACTTCCAGGACTCATCATGAATGGATGTATTAAGTAGACCCCCAAAAAGACATGTCTCTCTAGATCTACATGAAAAACTGATCTTAATATTCTTAGTAAGAGGTATGTTTCCCAAACTTCCTCCAGTAGCATTAAAAGAATACACTGTTCGCCTGTGGGAGATGGCTTGCATGAGAGTACATTAGTGTCAAATCCGGTGAAATTCATGACCCACCAGGGCTTTTGAACCCAGGATAAAACTTTTAACGATAATTTCTTGACACCCCAATCACTTATAGTGTTAGCAAACAAATCTGGGGCACATGTTCTTTGAAATAGTTCCTCCTCAGTCAAGGGAACAGCCAAATATGGCATAGTATTAGAAGAAATAGGCGGATGTGAGCAAATCCAACAGTTGGTTAAACTGGCCCTCTTTGCGATGGATTCATGCATCTTTAGGAATCGATTGTTCCATGGTTCTTGCAAATGCTGATGGAATTCCTCCCCGTAGATTATTTCAATGGCGATCACGGCCATCAATAATCGCAACATCATCTTTTTCCTCAGTCTAATATTGGAATCAGCCTGTGAGAAGGAAGATAGATAGGAGAGTTAGTGCCTTCATATAATACAAGATAAGTTTTACCCTGTCCTTTGGCTATGATTTCTCCTGTCCTGGGTTGTACCTTTTTGTCAGCTATACTGGGCGCTATCCACACCTTGGTACCTGTCTCCATTACTTGGATCTGTACCTGTACTTTCAGCTCTCTAGGGACCAATATGACATCACCGACTATTTGTCCTTTTTCTAACACTCCCCATTTCTGTGGGATAATTTCCACACAGTATTCTCCTAAAGCATCTTTCCTGGCTTCCTCCACCCAATCACACCATTCTGCTATGGATGAAGCTGGAACAAAATAGAAATGATTTTTACCTTCTACATGTAAGATGGGAATCAGGTAGCTACATGGGGGCAGTTCCTACTGTTCTTCTACAACCCATGGAGGATCCCCAAATTCCTTGCTTTCAGGAGCTGTGACTGGGATCTGTGTGGTGTCAGTAGCAGTCAAGGTTTTTCGTGTAGTTACTATCAGGGGGGGAAGGGTGGTGTCTTTTCCCTGACCTAACATTCTTTGTAGTGGAGTTGTCCCTCCCACCATCCTCTGATTTAACAATTGTGTGGCCTGCGCTAACACTCTATCCTATCCTCTGAGTGTATGTGTCGGTGTAAGATTTTTTGTTCTTTTAGGAAACCATTCATGCGTTCAATAAGGCCAGCCGCTTGCGGATAGTAAGCGATATGGAAAGCCCAGTGTACTCCATTTTCAGCGGCCCAGTCTTTGATTTGTTTTCCAGTGAAATGAGATCCATTATCAGATTGTACTTCAACAGGTGTTCCATAATAAGTAGTTAACAGAGCCATTAATTTCAGTGTAGTTGCTTGGTCAGCTGAAGCTGTTGGACATACGACAAGTGTCCCTGAGAATGTGTCCACGGCAGTAGCACAGTATCTGACCTTCCCCCTTCCAGCCGGTAAGGGGCCAATAAAGTCCACCTGCCACACCTGCCCAGGGTGTCTTCCTCTGTAGATGTGTCCAGGATCTCCTTTCAAAGCTGTTCTTTTCTTCACGGTTTGACAAATGGGGCATTTAGATACGATATTCTTGGCTTGACATAACGTGATTGGAATTCCTTACTTCTGTGCCCAGTGATATGTGCCGTCTGCACCTCTGTGGCCACACTGTGCATGGGCCCACTCACCTAACCACTGTAACTCGGTAGTCTCTTGAATAGAACAAACATGGGTCAAAGCGTCAGTCAGTGTATTGTTCGGTTCATTCTTGTGAGCATCGACGTGACCCACTCGGATGTTTTTGATGTGCCTGTTCCCAGACATATGTCCATAGACTGTAACCACCCCAGACTGTAACCACCCCAGATCTCTTTGCCGTTTACAGTCCATGCATCTTTCTGCCAAGTTGCCATCCATACAGTCAAGCCTTTGAAGAATGCCCAGCTGTCTGTATAGATAATAAGGGATCCTTCATTTTCTTCCATCACCATTAGTACAGCATACAGTTCAGCATATTGACTGGATCCACCATCTCCTGTCTGATGAATGATAGTCTCTGTAGAAGGCTGGTATGCTGCGGCTACCCATATGCGACCTCGGGTAGTAATTGTAGCAGAACCATCTGTGAACCAAGCTTCTTTCTTTTCCTCTGGAGTAAGCTGATCCCATGGAGGGGCCTCTTGACAGGGTGATTCTTGTATTTGCACAGTTTACCCCTCCTCGTTCACTCAAATACCATTTCCACTTCTGTAGGGTTGGTTTCTGGGCAATGGCTGTTCGAGAACCATTGCTCGCGAGTCAACAGCTAGCAGGTCATGTAACCTTTGAAGCTACAGAAGAAGAACAAACAATTGTGCAAATACAAGAATCACCCTGTCAAGAGGCCCCTCCATGGGATCAGCTTAGTCCAGAGGAAAAGAAACAAGCTTGGTTCACTTCTCGTTCACTCAAATACCATTTCCACTTCTGTAGGGTTGGTTTCTGGGCAATGGCTGTTCGAGCACCTAGGCCCTCCTGTCGAACCCACCCTGCAATAGGTAAGTCAGTCCTTATAGTGACAGGTTGCTGTGAAGTGGTAGGTTCCACATGCTGAAAGGCAGTGTAAGCAGCTAACAGTTGCTTCTCCAAAGGGCTGTACTTTCTTTGTGCAGGGGTAAACTGCTTGGACCAGAACCCAATTGGTGTTGTGGGTTCCTGCCTTTGCAGCTTTCTGCCATAAACCCCAAGACATGCCATGTTCAGTCACTGTTACGTCCAGAAAGAAGGGTTGGTCTGGCTGAAGGGGTCCTAAAGCATTGTGAGTTCTCACTGCAGATTTTGCTTGCTCTAATGCTCTTTGCTGATCTGGTCCCCAGGTGAAAACAGCTTTCTTTCTGGTGATGTTGTAAATAGGTCGTAGAATCAGTCCCAAATGCTTTGTGCTTCCTTCACAGATGTAGGGGTTTTCAGGTTGGCTATTGTGTCCAACACAGGTTCTGGAATGACCTTCTGTGGTCCTGTCCATATCATGCCAAGAAACTTTACTTGTTGTGCAGGTCCCTGCACTTTATTGGGATTTATGACCCACCCTCGGTGCTGCATATGCTCCACCACGGTTTTCAAGTCCTTTGCAACATGGTCTTTAGTAGCACCTGAAAGCATGACATCATCAGTGTAGTGATACAAGGTGCAGCTTAGGGTAGGTAATTGCTGTAAGTCCCGAGCTACAAGTCCATGGCAAATGGTTGGAGAATGCAAGTACCCATGGGGTACGACCATCAAGGTATATTGTTGTCCATCCCAGGTGAAAGCAAATTGATCCTGGGATTCTTTGGCAATTGCAATCAAGAAAAATGCATTCGCTAAATCCAAAACTGCGTGCCCTTCTCCAGCGGTTTGCATGATGTTCTCCACAATGGATCCCATATCTGGAACTGCTGCAGCCCAAGGTGGGGCTACTTTATTCAGTCCTCGATAATCGCCATACGATAGGTTCCATCCGGTTTCCTAATCCGATAGATAGGTTCGTTGAATGGACTCACAGCGGGTCTGATGACTCCTGCAGATAACAACGCTTGAATAGTCTCTGAGATTTCCTTGTGTCCTCCTTGAATGCGGTACTGCTTTAGATTCACAGGCTTGTCAGGTGGAGGGATGTACACTGGGCTCCATTTGGCTTGGCCACGCAAGATTGGTTTGACTGCAGAGATAGAAAAGCAAAGGATTGAGGTACCAAAAACATAAGTTCCAGACTCTGTGTGTATAGTTTGTCCTCTAAGGAGGTCCATTCCTATAATGTTGTCAGGCAGTTCAGAAACAAGAACTTGTGCTTTCAAAATGGGACCTTTGCCTATCCTCAATCTGCGTTTCACCCTCTTAGCCCAAGTCTTCTGTCCCCCTAATCCTTCAATGGCCACCCAAGATTGTTGATCCCCTCTAGGGTGTCCCTGAAACAGTGATACCTCCGCCCCTGTGTCAAGTAGAGCAGTAACCCTTTGAGGTGGGCCTTTATTTTGCCAGTAAATTTCAACAGAAGCATATGGTCGTCGGTCCCCTGGCTTCATCACACACCCTCCTAATGCTAGCAGGGGACCCCCCTTCATGTCAATCAAGTGGATACAGTACATCCCACCCACTCCTTTCCTGTTTCGGGGCAAAAGGCTGGGGGCTGGGATTGTGTCCTTTAGTCAAAGGTCGATTGTCAGTGTAAACTTCACCCCCCTCCTTTCTATGTTGGGCTGCCCGTAATGTCCCTTTGTGTTTTAACTCTTTCCAGCGCTTTAACAAATCAGGTGTGGAAATCCCATCTATATCCTCTTTACTAACTCCACTGTTTAAAAGATCTAAAAAGATTTGCCTCCTAGAAAGTTTAATCCTTCCTCTCCCTGTTGTATTGGTTTGGGACTCAATTTTCCTAGACTTTTGCATTTTATTTCCTTTTTCTAGCTCACTCAATTGTCCTAAAAGCACTGCAGCCTCGTATACAGTTTCTCTCCTAGCATCAATAGCGCTTAACATGGTGAACAAAGCTGCTTTTAGGTGAGGAGGTGCAGTCATTAAAAATTTTTGTTTCATTAGGGTAGTAAATTTCTCCATATCAGGTCCGTTCCATTGAGTTGGTACAGTGTACACACCCTCTTGTGGTAATGGATCTCTGAGCAAACCTCCTTTACACCCTATTTCTCTCAGTCTGTTGATTCCTTCAGATAAGGTATGCCATGGTGAGAGATCAATGAGCTCAGAGGGAGTCTCATGAACTTGCAGGATGGAATCCCTTATCAGATGGAGCAGAGAAAATCCACTGTCATTAGTTCTTGCCCTACGCATTTGGAGTCTAACTCTGGCGTCTAGACACAAACTACCTATGCCTACGGCTTCCCTGCTGCTTAGCTGGACTCCATCACCTCCTAGATCCCAGACTCTTAAGACCCAGGCTAGCAATCCCTCACCTTGTTTCTGTTTGTACTTGTTCCCCAGCTCATTGAGCTCTCCTGCTGTGTATGTTCTGGTCTCCTCTACATAATTTTGCTCAGCTCCCTGGGTGTAATCATGATCCCCAGATGAACTAGCTCTCTGAGACACTTCTCTTTTGGATTTTGTTGTTATAATGGGACGCAATTCTTCCTCATCTACCTCTATCTCCTCATCTGATGAACTCCCAGACCACTCCCCCACTGCATCCCATTTACTTTGCTGTATCAAGGTTCTTACCCGGTATGTACTCCCATCGCCTGGGGGTGGTCTTTTCTTTTTATGTCTGCGTGTTTGTACAGTACGTATCACATAATTGGAGAATTGATTACTCAGTTCACCATTATGTCTTTCAATATCTCTCACACATGTCCGCAAGAGAGCCAATTGCTCAGTAACTGCCCGCAGTTCCTGTTCAGTTGCCTCTCTTTTTGCGGTCTCTTCCTGTAGCGCTTGCAGACAAATCCATCCCACATTTGCTGCAGCCTTCTGCTCAGGAGGAGTATATCTAGAGAGATCTAGACCCACAGCTGCTTGACAAGGGTTGGCCAAACACTGTGGTGCAACGTATTTGTTGCATTCACGAGCGATAGGGGTCCAATATCCGGAATCAAGAACCCACTGAGGGAGGGCGCTCGCTTGCTGATCCTTATACCCCTTTCTAAGTCTAGAAAACATCCTGCCCCAGCTATACCTATGACAACTCCTAACTGAGCCCTATACTATAGCACAGCACCCAGTAAATCAGTTAACAATGATAGCTAGCACAATTCCTACTCTTCACAAACACGTATAAATCATGCAAGATTCATTATATAGCATCCCACCGCTGCCACCAATATGTAACCAAGAGGGTTACTTATTATAATATTAAAGTATTATAATAGGATGCTAAATAATGAAAAACTTAGACAAGACAAGTATTAGAAAAATAGGAAGAATGTTATTATACTAAGCTTCGGTGATGTAATGAGTTCAGTTCTCTGGCGTGGGGAGCCCCGTCCACAACGTCTTAATGTCTTATGGCCCAGAAAGAAGGTTTCAGCGATGGTCTGGACACAGCGGAAGCAAGTGTCTGGCTGTTCCAGTAGAGGCTGAAGTAATGGCCATAAGACGTGGTGTTTTAGGCCGTGTTCACACGGCTTATTCACGACGGATTTGTGAGCCGAATTGCACTCGCAAATCCGGCGTGAATAAGGGGCGGGGCCGGAGCGAGGCGGGGGCGCCGCTCCCCGGCCCCATATTTACGGCGCGTACGTGCCGTAAATAATGTGCATGTCACTTTCTCCCCCCGCGGCGGATTCGCCGAGCGGGGAGGAGCGACGGAATCCACTGTTCTCTATGAGAGCAGTGGATTACCGTAATTACTCCGACGGATTGGCGCCAGACTGCAGCGCAAATTCGGCGCCAATCCGCAGACAAATAAGCCGTGTGAACGAGGCCTTATAGTGTTTTTTTCCAGCTGACAAAAGGTTTTCAGGCCTGTGTCTGGGGCTGACCATAGATAGACTTGACTCCTTAGAATAGTCAGCGCAGGGGTCTGATCTCATTATGCTAAAAGCACGATGGGGGGAAGTTCCTTTGAACTCTTATTCTTGAAACAAAGGTTACAAAGGTCAAGCAGGAATAGACTATAGTATGACGTTTGACATATGAGTAACAGATGTTCACACCCACAGCAAAAGTCCTTACCATTATATGGCAAGGACACAATGTCTGGATATCTCTTTATACAGTACTGAAATGAGGCAATAAAATGTAATTCCCATTACAGTATGGGAGAGTATCTCTCTAGAGACTGATTCAGTACCAATATTCAGTAGAGAGACAGGTAAAGCGGGTTGTAACAGATTTGATATAATACCCTGGCACCCCAAGGATGATATTTGTGGCAGCACTGGATTACAAGAAGCGTATGCAAGCAATATTGTGTGATTGTCCTCTCCTTTTATGAAGAAACTGTGCGAAGCCCCAGGCTGCGGTTCAGACCAGCGCAATAGTTTATGCCGCTTTTTAAGTGCACGTTTTCCAGCTTTAGCCAGTGTCTTAGAGAAAACAGCCAGTGCCAAGGCTATGTATAGAATCTTCACTGTGGTTTATACTTATGGTCTCCTCCTAAAGGACTTGTCTCCTGGGGTCTATAGAGGGATCTGAGAGAAGTCTCTTCCTTACTGTGCTGGCCTGTGTGAATTAGTATGGCCGCGACCCCACTCCCCCTCCGCAGGTGCCCACATTCTCACTGTTTGTAGGTAGAAACTATGAGGTGCCTTTACCTCGAATGGATGCTGATGCTGTCCGGTGGCATCCAGTGTATATATGTCCGTGTTGGTAGGTTGAAAATGATCGGCTGGGGTGGACCGTGCAGCACACTAGGACTGTGCAGTATGCGGAGTCCACGCTGGCACTCCTGGCGCACTCCGGTGGTGCTCAGCAAGAGCGCGCCGCTCTCTGGTTCGTCAGGCCGCCGACAGCCAGCTCCAGGGAGTCCCATGCAACACACTGGGACAGCGCCGCCACTCCTGATGCGCTCCGATGCTGTCCAGCAGTGTTCAGCAAGAGTGCGCCGCTCTCTGGTTTGGCCGACCGCCGATAGTCCGCTCCGGTGAGTCCCGCGTAGCACACGAGTTCCGTACAGCCGCCGGATGGTGTGCAACGCGCGGGGTCTGTGCCGCGCGGGCTCTGAACAGTGCGCTTTGAAGTGCTAGGCCGCAGGACATCTCCAGTTGCACAAGGAGAGCTTCAGTCACGCAGCTTTTTCTTTTTCGGCTGCAAAATACTCTGGTAGTCCACCTCGTAGTTAGCCACCTCTCCACCAGTCTGCCAGGTATGAGATGATTTTAGCCCCCTAAAATCATGGTCCAGCTGAAGAGCTAGTCGGCTATGCGGCCATCTTAGTTTGAACTCAGACACGCCCCCATTCAGTTAACTTTTAATAACTTGTCAGTTTCAAGTTATTTCACTGATCGATGTGCATTCTTTAGCAGAGGGTTGCCAATATTTTTGTCTACCTGTGTATGTTAAGTGCAAAGTCTAGATTTAATATAACTAAACAAAGTTACTTCATTATTTTTATTCATCTTAATTTGTTTTTCTTTCATTTTAGGCATTAAATGTGTAAATATGAATAAAAAAATTGAGGTTCTAAAATTTGAGTGTATACAGTAAATGCTGTAATATTGACTTTGTACATACAACCTACTTTGCAATGTTAAACTTGTATTGACATGTTGTTAGTATTCCCAATATGTTAAATTCCTCTATTTCCTGTAATTAATAGATCAAAATCCCAAGTTGCAGAAATAATTAAAAGTTTTAAAGGACACGTGAAAAAATTTCTGCGACACTCTGAAGCTTCATATATTGTGGAGTATGCATACAACCACAAAGCCGTTTTGGAACAAAGGAATATGTTATGTGAAGAACTGTATGGAAACACATTTCACTTTCACAAGGTAAATATTTAAAAAGACGTATGTGCAAATGATTTATAGGGCTTAGTTAGAATAATTTCTTCAAAGAAACAAAATTGCACAAAAGTCTTAGATCTGTAAGTTTTGTAATTAGTTTTTTTTTTTTTTTTAATTACTATATAAATTGTGTACACTACCAATATATTCTCCATAGCTTTACATAGATCATTATCACTTACATAATTTCCTGAACCTGGAATGATTTAGGATTTTTCTGATCCTGCATACATTGAGGCCAGTTTTATAGAAAGCTGATTAAAGGGGTACAGCTATTTTTCACAAAATGTGCTCAACCTGTTACCAGACACAGTCCTTCTATACACACTGTAGCCAGTTGTTTTTCTCTGTTACCCTTTGAAAGTAAATAATTGTCCCTATTGAATGACAGCAAGCAGAAGTCTTAAACTGTGGGGCATTAATAAAGAAAAATTATAGTAGTTATTTTCGCACAGTCTAACCTTATTCACTCATAAGTATGTGGGAGTAAAACTTTTTACTTTTATTATTTGAAATTTTCACAAATTCTATAGCACTGCGCATCCAAAGAGGCGTTTAAGTTTAGGACATAAGCAGTACAGTACTTATCAGTAAATGATCAACAAACTACTTGTAGATTTTTTTTTCCATGCTTGAGGTTCGGCTCTTACTTTTTAATAGCATGTTAACATAAGAAAGGTTTGATGCAGACATTTAATTTGAATGAGGTGAGTAGAAGCAACTGCAGCCAAATTTACAGTTTTTACAATTTACAGAAATTTCATGCAGAATTTTGTATAGTTACAGTGATGGAAATAATTATTTGATCCCTTGCTGATCGTGTAAGTTTGCCCACTGACAAAGACCTGAACAGTCTTATTCAATTTTAAGGGTAGGTTAATTCTAACATTGAGAGAGAAAATATGAAAAATAAAATAAAAAAAATAAATTTATTAGCATTTTGCAGTGCGAAATTACTGATCCCTCTGGCAAACAAGAGTTTAATACTTGGTGTCAAAATCCTTGTTGGCAACACCAGGTAGTCAGACGGTTTTTGTAGTGGATGATGAGGTTTGCGCACATGTCAGGAGGAATTTTGGTACACTCCTCTTTGCAGATCATCTCTAAATTATTACGATTTTGAGGTGGTCGCTGGGCAACTCGGACCTTCAACTCCCTCCATAAGTTTTCTATGGGATTAAGGTCTGGAGACTGACTAGGCCACTCCATGACCTTAATGTGCTTCTTTTTGAGCCACTGCTTTGTTGCCTTGGTTATATGTTTTCGGTCATTGTCTTGCTGGAAGACCCAGCCACTACCCATTTTTAATGTCCTGGTGGAGGGATGGAGGTTATCACTCAGGATTTTACAGTACATGACTCCATCCATTCTCCTATTGATGTGGTGGAGTAGCCCTGTGCCCTTAGCAGAGAAACAGCCCCAAAACATAATGTTTCCACCTCCATGCTTGACAATGGGGTTGGTGTTCTTTGGGTCATAGGCAGCATTTCTCTTCCTCCAAACACGATGAGTTGAGTTAATGCCAAAGACCTCAATTTTTGTCTCGATCTGACCACAGCACCTTCTCCCAATCACTAACGGGATCATCCAGGTTTTCATTGGCAAACTTCAGAGGGGTCTGCACATGTGCCCTTTTGAGCAGAGGTAGTGGAATCTTCTAGGAACCTCCTCATGATAACCAAAGAAACGGACATAATACAAGAGGAAGGGGATAGACAAGATGAGACAAACCACATTTATCCGAGGAAAACAACTCGGTCTTGGGAAGCAACCACCCAAGTCAAATCTCTTGGCATAAGGTAAAAAAAAAAACGAGAAAACTATCTCGAGCAACGAACAATTGGTAAGGAGCCACAACCGCTCCCTCCCACACAGGCAGGAGATGGGAGAAGGGGTTGTGCGGCCCTGCAGTTCCCTAAAGGGGGAAAAGTGTCAAGCACCGTAAGAAGACCTCGCGGGACTTCCATCGGCTGAAATGGCACCTGCAGTGGGCGATGACACGAGGAAGAGCGAAGGTGTAGCGAGAACAGCTAAGGAAAGAAAGATAGGAGAAAGAGGTGGAAGAGGAAAGAAAGAGAGCGGGAATGAGAGAAAGAAGAGAGAGAAAAGAAAGAAGAAAAAAAAATAGGAGGGGGGAGGTTGAATTGCCCTATCTCTCCCCCAACATCGCCCCAGCAATTTAAAGTAAGAAAAGCGCGCTGTTAACAGCAAAATATACATGTGAGAAATAAAGCTAGAACCTGGCACGTTCTAGATCTAAAGCGAGAGAAAGGTAATCACCATTACTGTAACCTCAATAACAAGTATATTCTTGGCTGTCCCTAGAAATTAAAATTATACTCATGGTGGCTGTCTTGGGGCTCCGGTAGATGAAGAAGCCTTCTGTCTTCTTGGGGTTCCTCTTCTGAAGATCAGGGGTGTTAATAGCAAGTGAAGAGCAGAAACGCTGAAGGTCGGCATGGGTTCTCAGCGATGCCGAAGTACCGTCCTTGTGGGCAATTAGAATGAAGGGAAATCCCCATCGATATGGGATATCATGACGTTTAAGCTCTTCCAGTAGGGGTTTAAGACAGCGTCTCTTGTGGAGGGTCATCCATGAAAGGTCAGGATATAGTTGGATTCGAGTGCCTTCATGTTCAAGCATCTTCAGGGTTCGGGCCTTGGCCATGATCCTCTCTTTTATTTCAAAGTCCTGAAGGCAGCAGATGACCGCTCTCGGTTGGTTCGCTGCTGACTTGGGCTTCAGAGCCCGGTGCGCTCTTTCCAATTTAATGTAATGGGAAGGAGGCTCCCCCAGTATAGAGTTGAAAATACCGTTGAGAATGGAGCGCAAGTCCTCCGTACCTGATGATTCGGGGAGGCCACGAACCCTTATATTGCTGGGGTTAACCCTTATATTGCTGCGGCACCCCCTGTTATCCAGATCTTCAAGATGTCGCGCGTATCTCTGAGCATGTGGGCCTGAGATGTAATTTGGGATTGCAGACCTGAAACATATACCCGGGTTGTATCATGTGCTTCCTCCAGATCATTAACCCTGTCCATAATTATTTTAAGGTCAGATTGTATTGCAGCGATTTCTGCTCTACAGGCTTCTTTAAGTTCCACTACCAAATTTTGGTAGTCAGTCTTGGTAGGCATGTGGCTCAGATAGGCTTTCCATTCTGGTGTCTGTGAGGATGCCATGGCCTGTAGATCAGGGGGACCAAGAAGCAATTCGGAGGAAGATGTCCAGTGATGATCTGGGGATTTGTGAGCCAGAAGAGCTGAAGGAGAATCTGTCATCTCCTCCATGGGGCCCGCCCCGGAACACGGTTTGACCCCTGGTGTCGTTTTGGATTTCTTTAATTTTCTTGGGGTTCTATATGGTTGGGGTGTCATAGGAAAAGGAGAGCTATTTGAGGGAGAGGCGGTCTGCAAAATTCCTGAGAGCGAAGGCGGAGGGGTCCAGATTTCTCCCAAGAGATATTTCACTATATGGATACGGTATAGAGTCTTGGGTGTTAGAGGAGTCAGCTATGCAAGAATGAGAAGACAGCTGATAGTGGTTTGGATTATCTCCTGGGCTTGATATTAATTGTAAGCTTTGGGGTAAGTGGACACCCTGTTCCCGGGGTAGTGAAGTGCTTCTAAGAAACCGCTTAATAGTGCCTTTTGTGTTTAATTCAGGTTTTGCTGTTAACCGCCTGTGTAAACGAGCTTTTCTTGTTCTAGCCAGATTAGAAGGTATCAGCACTAGACAAGCAGATCAGATTTAAAATGGCCGCTGCGCGCCACGTGGTGTTGTGTAATGGCTGCAGTGTCTGTCTCCACTTCAGAGCCTCTTGAAAACCTGTGCTAGGAGCAGGGAAATAGAAAATAGTGTCCCTTAAATTTGAAGCAGGCACTATGCTAGGAGCACGGGTGGGAGACCTTTATAGATGTACCAGATGCCCTTATTCAGTGTAGTGGAGGGTGAGGGATTGGCGGATGCGGGTCACTAGTGATGGTCAGCGCCTCGAGCGGAGTATGCCACCCACCTAGGCAGTTCTTTAGCCGGATTCGTCGGACCACAGGTGGCAGGGTCTTTGGCTGCGTGCTCAAAGTGCCTCCGGCTGAGTCTCCTCAGCACTCCACTCACCCCGCGTGGTCCGTGTGATGCAGGCGTCCATCTCCCAGCGCGGGCCCCAGCAAGAGAAGAGCTCCATGTCGCGGGTAATCGCGGTCATCAGCGTCCGGTTCAGGTGCCAACCGACAGAGGGTGAGCCAGATGTCCAGGTGAGAGCTGTGTGCCAGGATCTAGGCGTGTATTTGTACAGGGATTCAATTTGGGACATCAAACTTCTATTTTTTTTTAAGCTTTGCATCATCTGATTTTGTTTGTGTGAGTTTCTTCCTTTTTTCTTTAAAAATTACAACTTATTGAATTCAGCATTTATATTCAACAATAAAGAAACACAAAAAAAAAATACCGTAAGTGCCAGAATAAATACATCTTAATCATCATGACACAACTTGCTCTGCATTTTCAACCTGAATTCATTGAACAAACCAAAAGAAAAAAGGTGATCATATCCTCAAGTGTGATTTTCTAAATAGTCTCATCCTAATTACATGTTAAAAACAAGATTAAAAGAACCAATATTTTTAACACCTATTTATACATGTAACAATTTTTTTTATTATATTACTAAACATGTCATTTATGAAGTGTTTTAAGAAGAATAGTACAGTAGTTAAATCCTCGTTCTATAAAATATTAACTAATCAAACCATTAATAGTACATTTTTTAAACTGGCCTTTTATCATCAATTTGTCCCTTAAGCGCTTACTAGCAATGGCCATTTCCTTTTGTGTAAAAGAGTATGTACGGCCTGTCATGGTATTCGGCTCCACCTGAGTTAATATCTGATTTTTGTTAACTTTTAAAA
Source organism: Phyllomedusa bahiana (assembly GCA_025379985.1). Classification (NCBI taxonomy): domain Eukaryota; kingdom Metazoa; phylum Chordata; class Amphibia; order Anura; family Hylidae; genus Phyllomedusa; species Phyllomedusa bahiana. Next base: position 23,759 of record JAODAL010018667.1, on the reverse strand, counting down.
TGTGTGGCTTTCTTGGATACACAAAAGATGGCGCTGGACCAGAAGGATGCAAAAAAGTCAATTCTACTTCTTCTTTTTCACAATCTTTGGAGAGTACAGTAGCCAGCCACACTCACCAATATTGTAGCACACTTGACATGTCATTGCTTGGAGCGCATCCGAAAGACGTATCGGACAGACGCATTGCAAATACACATCGGCGATCGCTCATGTGAACGCTGCTGCGTTTTTTCTCATTGCCAGCAGTGTTAAACACACTGCTAATTGTTAGATGCATGTCTGGGTCCGTTCAGACGGACCCAGACATGCATCACAAAAGCGGATGTTCACACGGACACAAGACGGCGTGTGAACATACCCTTACTTCCTGACTCTGCGGTGGGTAGATACTTCACATGATTGACAGAGCTGCTGGCCTGTCATCTGCTCTGCATTCACTGTCTACCTCTGTTCATTTTCAGGTTGAGCCCTAACAAAGCTTTCTCCTCTGTCCTCTCCTGCTTCTAAGTCAGGGGTGTCAAACTCGTTTTCACTGGGGGCCACATCGGCCTCACGGCATACCTTAAAGGGCCGACATAATTTTAGAATTGTGTAAATGTAACTTCTCCTTAACAGTTAAGTGAGCTATTAAGGAGTAGTTTCATTTGTACAGTATTACTGTTACAATTTATTATTATTATCATTTATTTTGGAGCGCCCTTGATTCTAGGGTGCTGTACATTTCAGGCGGGTACATAAATAACATTGGTCAAACAATTACAAAGTGACAATAAGTGACTAACAACTGGTACAGAGGGAGAGAGGTCCCTGCCCGCGAGGGCTTACAATCTACAGGGAAGGAGGGAAGAGACAGAAGGTGAGGGGCAGACATGTTTGTTGGGCGGAGCAGTGCAACACGGTTAATGTTGGTTATAGGCAATCCTGAAGATGTAGGTTTTCAGGTTACGTATGAAGCTGGTGAGAGAGGGGGAGAGTCTGAGGTGTTGGGGCAGTGCGTTCCAAAGTGTGGGGGAAGCACGAGAGAAGTCTTGGAGACTGTTATGTGAGGAGGTGATAAGAGGAGAGCGGAGGAGAAGGTCCTGTGAGGAGCGGAGGTTGCGTGAGGGGAGGTTTGTAGAGATTAAGGTAAAGATATATGGAGGGGAGAGGTTATGGAGAGCCTTGTAGGTCAAAGTTGCTAGCTTGAACTGGATTCGCTGGGCAATGGGAAGCCAGTGAAGGGATCGGCAGAGGGGAGAGGCAGGGGAGTAGCGAGGAGAGAGGTGAATCAGACGGGCAGCAGAGTTAAGGATGGTTTGGAGGGGAGCAAGGGTGCTAGCTGGGAGGCCACAGAGAAGGATTTGCAGTAGTCGAGGCGGGAGATGAGGAGGGCGTGGACAAGCATTTTTGTGCTTTCAGAGTTAAGAAATGAGCGGATTCGGGAAATATTTTTTAGGTGGAGGTGACAGGCAGAGGTGAGGGTTTGGATGTGCAGTTTCAAGGACAGATTGGAGTCAAAGGTTATTCCAAGGCAGCGGACCTGTGGTGCTGGTGAGAGAGTGTAGCCATTGACCGTGATAGAGAGATCAGGTGGAGGGATAGAGTGGGACGGTGGGAAGATAATAAATTCAGTATTCTCCACGTTTAGTTTTAGGAGACGGGAGGAGAAGGAGGAGGATATGGATGATAGGCAATCTGGGATCCGGGAGAGAAGAGAGGTGACATCTGGGCCGGAGATGTAGAGTTCAGCCCTTTGATGGTAATCAGGAAGATGGTGAGGCCCAGGGGGGAGGCAGGCCAGATGTGGAGGCCCAGGGGGGAGGCAGGCCAGATGTGGAGGTCCAAGGGGGAGGCAGGATAGCTGGTAAGGCCCAGAGGGGAGATGGGATCTAGCTGGTAAGGCCCCGGGAGGGGGACGTAGGCTAACTGGTGAGACCCAGAGGGGAGATAGGGGTTAACTGGGCTAATTGGTAAGACCTGGGGTGGCGGTTTTCTGATAGGGCCTGGTGGGGAGGTAGAGGACTAGCTGGTAAGGCCCCAATAGTAAAGTACAGGCCACTTACCAGCCTAATTGAATGGTCCTCCGCAGGTATCTTCTTTCCAGGCAGGAAGCTCATCTGCTCAGCGTCCTGCCAGGCCTGCAGGGGGCGGGGCCGGAGCACTGAGCAGGCGGAGCCAGGCAGTCAGTGCTCTTCTCCTGTGCACAGAGCTGCCGGCCCCGCCCCCTGAGCTCACTGTGTGAGCTGTACTGCCTGTGCCTGCTCCTGTCTCAGTGAGTGGAGCGGCCGCTGCAGAGCACAGCTCGGCAACAAGTGCCGGGCCGGGTAAAATAAGGCAACGGGTCGGATTCGGCCCGCGGGCCTTGTGTTTGACACCCGTGTTCTAAGCTGTAACAAAATAATACAGATCTAAAAATCATGGATTATTTTGTAAATATAGACCCCACACATTTAGACCGCAAGCTGAACAGATCTGAATTCAAGATTTTCGAATTGACACTGAAATAGTTATATTTTTAAATATGATCCCATCGTGATCCCAACTTGAATTTTGGTACAGATGTGGCTAGGAGCATAGTTGGCACATGTGCATTTTGGAAATTTTTAAAATAAACGTTTTTTTTCGGAAATGTGTTTTAAAATTTTGCGTTCGCATGGTTAAGATATTAGATATTAACCGAAGATACTCTTGTGACATATCTCGTGAAAGCCTGTGCAGTTCTGAGTAGAATGGTGTTTATTTTGTCTATCTTTTTTCTATCCTGAGTTATGAGGAGAAATGTAAAGGCAGGCAACACTGAAATTCGCATTTTTGCCGAACATTGAAATTCAATAAAAAAAATAATTCTAGAATTTTTTTTTCTTAAAATTTTTTATTCTCTGACACACTACTACCAAATAACAAAATCTCCAAAGAATTTAAAATATAAAGGTAAAAATCATTGGTTCACTTGACATGGAATGACCTGGTTGTGAGTTGATTAGGAACATCTAGCTGGTCTGTAGGAGCCAAAACTTTTAGTGGTTGGTAGGGGATCAAGTACTTATTTCAGCAAAATGCAAATAAATTTATGCAATTTATACAATGTGATTTTCTGGATTTTATTTTGGATATTCTATCTCTCAATATTAAAATTATAGACTGTTCATGTCAGTGAGCAAACTTACAAAATCAGCAAGGGATCAAATAATTATTTCCTTCACTGTATGTGGTTTTGAACCACACAACAGCCACGAAGTATAAATATGCATTTAGGCATATTCACATTATATGTATTTTTGTCGCCATTTTGCATCCATATTTATAAGCCAAAACCAGGAGTGGGTACAATGACAGTGGAGTTCAAATCTGTACTTTTTTTTTTTTTTTTTACGGTTTCGCTCCTGACTGGCTAAAACTGAAAGTGACCTAAAAGGAAGAGCCCTATTTGTAAAGCAGGTCATACATCTTGGATAAATGTTTGTCAGACCTACTGATTTAGGTGGGACTGGCCATCCATGGGATGTATTTGGTGTTCTCTGGACCCTTCTCCAAAAGATGTCAAGTAAGAGAAGGTTTGAACTGTTAGAGCATGTCCCCACGACACAAGTTTTCCATCTGTTTTAGAGACGGTTTTCGGATTTGAAAGCCGTCTGTAAACAGACTTTTAACCTTTTACATTGACATTAATAGAAAATCCGTTCAGCAGTCCCCACTGCATGAATTTTCCGCCGGCTGGTTTTTCACGCCGCCGGCGTAACGAAAAGCATAGAACATGTTAATTCTTCTGCCCAGTTTTCGGGCAGAACATGAACATGTGGGTGCGAAGGGGGGGGGCTTGAATCCGCAAACCGCGGACAAAAGCCGTCCCTTTGTGTGCCAGAAAAAGACCAAATACCGGTAAACCGCATATTTACCGTGTAAACGCAGCCTTAGATTTCAAGGACTCTATCCTTTTATTCGCTGGGATATAAACTAAGTTTAAGCTGGGAGATTACAGATGTTTGACAGAGGCTTTCTCCCCATGCACAGCACTTGTATAATGACTAAGCATGTATGTGTATGAGAGGGATGAAGAGAGCTAGACTGACAGCTGTCTAGTATGTATGGCTAACGTAAGAAGTTGTCTGTTTTTGGCCCCTGATGAGATGCAGTTATTAGGTAAGCTAATTATGAATTTAGGAAATTCAAAAAAACTGCAGCACTCTGAGAAAATGATAGTGTATCAGCCCATGAGACTGCAATGTTTAACACAGCACCAAATCCCCATCAGTGAAAAAAATGGGGATAGTGGTAGAACCACCCTCTTTTCCTGCAGATAAACTGTACTACACCGCTCTGCGCCACCATTCAGTTCATTGCTATTCCTACCTTCCCCGGTGGTCTAGTGGATCTAAAATCGTTAGTGATCCAGTGGATCACTATTGGTGGTCCAGTGGATCATTGTGCTCCCCCGTGGAGCTTTTCTTGCTCCATTCTCCTCGTTGGTGGTGCAGTGGCTGACTGAGCGGTCTATGCTGTGTGAAGCACAGACTGCTTACTACCTCCAGTCCCCAGACTGCTCAGTTAATGATTTTTCACTAATCAGCATTTTTTTTTGGGGGGGGGGGGGGGGGGGTTACAGGGTTTTAGTTGAATTGATTTTTTTTTAAATTATTTTGTTTTTATCTCCTTAATTGCACCAATCGCTGCACAACCACTGCTCTCGTCAGTGCTAATTGGCATTTTTTTTTTTTTTTTTTTTTTTTTTAACCTCGCTGCTTTTTACCTGGGGATTTTGTAGCGGTCATGGTTGCACAGACAAATGTTTGCCCAGCAGTGTTTGGCCTTAAACCCCATGTCATCATTCTGCAGGTGTATCCCCATGGATGCTGCAGAGTTGACGGCCTTATTCTGCATAATGGAGAAGCCTGAGGTCCAGCAGTATTGAACAGTGCCTGCCCCAAGATGACCCCACCTATGACCGCTTGTTCAAAGTTCGGCCTGTAATATACCATTTCAGTGCCAAACTTGCAGCGGTCTACACCCCATAGATATGTATTTGTGTGGACGAGTCCCTCGTACATTTCAAGAGCAGGCTTAAATTCTGCCAATACCTGCCCAGTAAAAGAACGGTTACGTGGTTAAATTCTACAAGCTGTGTGAGAGTACAGTTGAAACCAGAAATCTATAAAAAGACACATATGCATGTTTTTCTCACTATCTGACATGAAATCAGAATAAACCTTACCTGTTTTAGGTCAATTAGGATCACTGAAATTATTTATATTTGCCAAATACCAGAATAATGAGAGAGAGAGGAGAATTTTTAAGACCTTTTACGTTCTGCAATGTCAAAATTTTACATACATTTCATTAGTATTTGGTAGCATTGCCCTTAAGCTGTATGATTTGGGTCAGACGTTTTGCAAATCTTTTCACAAGCTTCTCACAATAGTTGGTAGGAATTTTGGCCCATTCCTCCTGACAGAACTAGTGTAACTGAGGCATATTTGTAGGTCGCCTTTTCAGCTTTGTCCATACATTTTCAAAAGGACTGAGATCAAGGATTTGTGATGGCCACTCCAAAACATTGACTTGATTATCCTTAAGCCACTTTGTAACCAGTTTGGTAGTATGCTTCAGGTCATTGTCCATTTGGAAGACCCATTTCCACCAAAGCTTTAACTTCCTGGTTGATTTCTTGAGATATTGCTTCAGTATTGCAACATAATCGTCTTTCCTCATGATGCCTTCTATTTTGTGAAGTGCACCAGTCCCTTCTGCAGCAATACAACCCCAAAAACATGATGCTGCCACCCCTGTGTTTCACAGTTTGAATAGTGTTCTCAGGCTTCCAAGCTTCTCCCTTTTTCCTACAAATGATATAACGATGGTCATTATGGCCAAAACAGTTCAATTTTAGTTTTGTCAGACCACAGGACATGTCTCCAAAAATGTAGGCCTTTGTTCCTGTGTGCATTTGCAAACCTTAATCTGGCTTTTTGTTTCTTTTGGCGTAATGGCTTCTTCCTGGCAGAGTGGACTTTTCAGTCCATGTTGATACAGTACTCGTTTCACTGTGGATAATGACACAATTTTACCAGCTTCCACCAGCATCTTTACAAGGTCTCTTCCTTTTGTTCCTGGGTTGATATGTATATGTTGGACCAAGGCACATTAATCTCCGAGACGCAGAGTCCATCTCCTACCTGAGCGGTATGATAGCTGTACATTCCCATCTTGTTTGTACTTGCGTATAATTGTTTGCTGATGCCGGTCAGTGCCACACGTAAGACCAAAGTGTGGTACAAAAAGCTGGCTGTGCACATTGTGCAGATGTACAACACTTTTTTGTTCTTTTCCATTGCGCAAGCCAAGCGGGAACTTTTTATGAAACACCTGTCACGTCAAAATATTAATAACCACTTAAAATTTTCCTTCAGGGGCGTACTTTCTAAATGGGTTGAAACTAGGGTGTTAATTTTAGTTCACATCACATGCAATTGTCCACACAAGCTGTGTATTTCACAAAAAAGGCATGCCAAGCAAATGACTACTATGTCTCCTCTAAGGCATGTGAAAAGGGCCAGCCAAATACTAAGGTCACGTGGGGTGTCTCTAGAATGAGCAGACATGGCAGAAAAATTAGAAATCTAATTTTTTTTTCAAATTCAAGAACATTTTTATTAATGAACAAATCAAAGAATCAGATATTCAAATATTCAAGCATGCATAGAGCACAAAATATATATAAGGAAAAAAAAGGGGTAGGCCATAAATGTATACAAACATATAGTCATAGTAGTATAATGGCAGTAACGATACTATTAAGGCAGCGACGATGAGATATAGGTACAAATGGTAAACAAAACCTACAGGTAGGGGCATACGTTTCAAAGTACCTGTAAAAATAAAGATGAGGTGCTCCTCCTAACACAAAGTGCAATACTGTACCAATACAATGAAGGAGAAAGAAATTGTAAATGCCCTTTCACGCAGGGCACATAAAACGATCATAAATCAATATTGTGAGATTGTATAGCCAAATAACAGGACGAAGACAACATAAAGACAAACGGATTATACTCTCATACAACTCATCCACACGACACGTAAAACGGGTAGGGAAGGGACGAAGGAAGGGGGAAAGAAAAGCGCTCTCCTCTGAGAGCAGACATTTTAAGAAGTAATGGAGAGGAATAGTGGGGAGTTCTGGAAAAGTGACCAATGACACCAGGTTCTGTTGAATTTATCTAGTTGCTCCGGGGTTCGAGAAATTAACTCCTCCATTCGTCTTACAAACCCAATTTCTGCGAACCATTCATCTAGGGAGGGTGGAACATTCGATTTCCACTTGCATGGGATCACAGTTTTGGCGGCCTGGAACAGATGCTTAAGAAGCGATTTTTTTGAACTTATCAACAGACATTGGGATCATGAAAAGCAGCAGTGCCTCCGGAGTATTCGGGATCGAGACCCCAGTAACTTCCTCAATTACTTCCAGGACCGAAGCCCAGAAGCTGCGTAGCACAGAGCATCCCCACCAAACATGGGACATAGTCCCCTTTTCCTTTCCACATCTCCAGCACACATCTGAGGTGGAGGGGAAGATTTTATGCAGCGCAGAGGGAACCCTGTACCAGCGAGAAAGGATTTTGTAGCAGGTCTCCTGGTGCTTGGACGCTATCAACACTTTATGGGTCATCTGGAAGCAATGCTCCCATTGAGCGGAAGTAAAGGAAAGGCCCAACTCCTCTTCCCACCTAAGGCAGAAAGAGGGGGGGGGAGCTCACCCTGTTAGAAAGCAATAATTTATACAAAAAAGACAGAGTGCCTCGTGCTTACGGACAATACCACAGCCGACTCAAAAGCCGTAAGAGGCCTACTCAAGTGAAACCTGGACTTGATCCTATGAAAGAAATGAGAAAGCTGAGCAAGCTGAAAAGAAGCAGTGGCAGGAACTGGGTTCCCTCCAAAGATTTCGCCAAGTGGTTTCAATTTCCCTTCAGAGGCCACCTGGCAGAGGCGCAGAGGAGCCCTTTTCGTCCCCCCCAAGAATACACTTGGCGAGATACCCGGAGGGAAATCAGGGTTATCAGTAAGAGGTACACAGGGGCCCTCCCTGTCTGAGAGTGTGGGATTTCCTATAAGAGTATAAGGTGGACAGGGTTTGTTTCACGCAGAAAGAGGAGGACATGTTGTCGCCCAACGCAGGAGTCCAGGTCCAGGGGAGAACCACCACCGCAGAAGGGCTAAGGTCCTCCGCCAAAGTTACCCATAGTTTGCTATCTCCATCATTAGCCAGCACCAAAAACCTTGAGTAGGCCGAAGCCAGATAATACAATCTACAATCGGGCAACCCTGTGCCCCCAGCAGTCTTAGGCCTTGTTAGGGTATCATATGCTATGCGCGGTCTCCGCGCGGACCACACGTAAGCCGTGAAGCATCTTTGAAGGCTTTTCCAAAACTGGGCTGGGATGTGTATAGGGAGGGTTTGAAAGAGGTATAAAAACTATAGTATAACAAGGTATAAAAAGGAAGAATAGACATTTTTAATAAATTGATTCTGCCAAACCAGGACAATTCCTTGTTCTGCCAGCCATCCAGGTCCCGCTTAGTTTTACGTAATAAAGTGAGAAGGTTGTTAACGAAGAGTTTCGACAAGTCTTCAGAGATGCGCACCCCCAAGTACGAGATACCCGTTCTGGACCACTTGAAGGGAAAATTGGATTGTATGGACGTCTGTTCTTGGGCGGTAACCCATACGCCCAGGACCTCAGACTTGGAAAAATTTATTTTAAAATTTGACCAATTCCCAAAGTTTCTGATTTTGGCCATCAGAGCTGGGAGGGAGATATGCGGATTAGTAACGTAGACCAAGAGGTCATCGGCAAACGCCGAGCATTTATACTCCCGGGACCCAATAGAAATCCCTTTTAATATCCGGATTTGATCTGATGGCCGCCATCAGACTCTCCATCACCAGGACGTACAGCAGTGGAGACAGGGGGTAGCCGTGTCTAGTCCCATTTAAGATAGCGAAAGGGGCGGACAAGGCGCCGTTGACTTTAAGACGGGCAGAGGGCGCACGATATAAGGCTGCAATCTTGGCTAAAAAACCTGGGCCAAGACCCAAATGACTAAGAGTTTGGTGCAGAGAAGGCCACGAAATGCTATTGAATGCCTTTTCCACGTCCAGTGACAGCACCACCAGCGGGAACTTGCGGGAGCGTGCATGGTGGATAACATCTAATGTTTTAAGCGTGTTATTGTGCGCCGCCCTGCCCGGGACAAAGCCCACCTGGTCCGGATGGACTATTGAATCCAAAATGGGGTTAAGTTTATTGGCGATCAGTTTGGCGTATATTTTCAGATCTACATTTAGCAGCGAAATAGGACGGTAGCTGCCACAACATTGAGGGTCCTTACCAGGTTTGGGAATGATAGCGACATGTGCTAACGTTGCTTGAGCAGGGAAGTGAGTACCAGCTGTGATGGAGTTAAAGGCGTCCAGAAGCACTGGGCTAAGTAGGTCGCGGAAGGTTTTATAAAATGGTCCCGTAAAGCCATCTGGCCCTGGGCTTTTCCCTCCTGGGAGGTCCTTAATGACCGCCTGTAACTCCATCAGAGTGAATGGCTCCTCCAAAGCCTCAGCAGCCGAATCTGGGATCCTGGATGCCAAAGATGGGTGCGGAAACACGCCCGGTTGATTGGGATGGGAGGGGGGCGGCAAGTTATATAGCTTGGAATAGAATGAATGGAAGGTTTCGGCAATTTCCTCAGTGGTATGGACCACGGCATTCGAAGTGGTCTTAATGGAAGGGATGTGAGATTGGGCCATTTGGGAACGGACTGCCCTGGCCAACATCCGCCCACATTTGTTACCATATTCATAAAAGGAGCTGCGGCATTTCTGGAGAAGGCATCCCCATGAGGCCTCCAAAAGACGCCGCACCTCCAAACGTGCAGTTTGCAGTTCCCGGAGGAACGTAGGGGAGAGGGCCCCTTTTTGCATCGTCTCCAGTGTGGAGACCCTGGAGAGAGCTTTTTTGAGGGTGGCCACTCTGTCTCTTATGAGCCGAGAGCCATGCTTAATGAGAGTACCCCGGAGCACACATTTAAGTGCCTCCCATTGGGTAGTCTTAGAAGTGGAGTCAGAGGCGTGGAGAGTCAGGAATTGGGAGATCTGATTCTCAATGTCAGTGACACACAGTGTCCAAAAGAAGGGACTCATTTAACTTCCAATTCCAGACTCTTTCTCGTGTGGCAGGGAGTCGAAGGGAGCAGAACACCGGAGCGTGGTCAGACCATAGAATGTTCCCAATGGAGGCAGAAACCAACATAGGTAAGGCAGAATGCTGGACCATGATATAGTCCAGACGGCTATAAGAGCCATGGGGGTAGGGGGGGGGGGTGAAGAGTAATCCCTATCAGAGGGGTGCAGAATCCTCCAGGCATCACAGAGCTGGAGTAGCGAAAGGGCTCTTTTCACCCTCTTGATAGCAGAGTAAGCTAAGGCAGATTTCCCAGAGGAGTTATCCAGAGTGGGATCAAGCGTAACATTGAAGTCACCCCTAAGGATAACAGTCCCTTGAACCAAGGGGAGAGAAATGTCGACCAATGACTCAAAATAACTTGCCTGGCCTACATTCGGGCCATAAGCATTGATAATGGTGAACAGTTGCCCACTGATAGAGAGGACCAATATAAGGTAACGAGCCTCCGGATCCACCGTACAGCTGACAACCTGGTGCGTCAGACCTATGAATGGCTATGGCGACCCCCCTGGACCTGGACTCAGAGCAATTAGCGAAGTGCCACGAGGTGTAATGTTTACTCTTGATAGTGGGGGCGTGTCCTACCTTAAAATGAGTCTCTTAGAGGCACACAATTTGGACCCTGGAGCGATAAAAATGGTGGAGAACCAGTCCTTTTGCGTTAAAGGAGGCAACCCGAAGGTCCATTGCTGGAAGAGTCAGGGCGGGAATCTCAGTCCACTCCAAACCCGTACAAGCCCCAAACGCCGGAAACACTGCTGCCGGAGAGGGAGAAAAAAAAGGGGGGAGACGGGGAGGAAAAAAAAAAAAAACACACACAGCGCACCCACACACACTAAGACAGACAAGACACGAGACAGCAAACTCAAAACCAGGTACCAAAGTCCTGCGCGTTATCTAAACAAGGAAAAGTTAGGAAATGAGAATCCTGTTAAGATTAAGTGAACTCAGAACAGGAGTTCCACCTACAGGGGGAATGTGGAAAGGCTCAGGAGAGTAGAGAGGACTCCCCTCGACCGTCACTATAGTACAACTGAACAAGAACAACAATGATAACCAGGCATCTATGAAATGAATGTATAAGGGGAAGACTGCATTAGCACCTAAAAAAGGAAGCAACAAAATATTAGCCAGAGAGCTCACGAAGGACAGTCAGCGTCCGCCAGGGCAAGCCAGAAGAAACATATCCTCCCACACTGTGTGGAGCTCCTCCACCAGAAGCTTCCAGGGAGGCGTCTTCAGGTATGGCTCGAAGGAGGAGAGCGCTGCCGGTCCCGAGCCAAGGGGGCCCCAGAACCCCACAGCGGGTCTCCCCGTTGCCCCTGTGAAGGAGTAGCAGTGGGTAGTGTGGAAACAAGCTGCAGTCGTCTCTTCCTTTGGGGAGGTTTGAAGGCTAAGGAAGTCAGGGTTGGCCAATCGTATATCTAGATTTTTCTAAAGCATTTGATATGGTGCCACATAAAAGGTTGGTAAGTAAAATGAGAATGCTTGGACTGGGGGAAAACGTGTGCAAGTGGTTAAGCAACTGGCTCACTGATAGAAAACAAAGGGTAGTAATTAACGGTACATACTCTGACTGGATTGCTGTTACTAGTGGGGTACCACAAGGGTCAGTATTGGGCCCTATCCTCTTCAACATTTTTATTAACGATCTTACACATGGATTGCACAGTAGAATATCGATCTTTGCAGAGGATACAAAGCTCTGTAAAGTGATCAATACAATAGAGGATAATGTGTTATTACAAAGGGATCTGGATAATTTGTAGGCATGGGCAGGGAAATGGCAGATGAGGTTTAACACAGATAAATGCAAGGTTATGCACATGGGGAGGAAAAATCCATTACATGACTACATGTTAAATGGAAAAAGGCTGGGTAAAAGTGACATGGAGAAGGACTTGGGAATCCTGGTGGACAGTAAACTTAATTGTAGCAGCCAGTGTCAGACAGCAGCTGCCAAGGCAAATACGATCATGGGGTGCATTAGAAGGGGCATAGAGGCACATGATGAGAACATTATTCTCCCATTATACAAGTCACTGGTTAGACCACACATGGAATATTGTGTACAGTTTTGGGCACCAGTGCACAGGAAAGACATTGTAGAGCTTGAACAGGTACAAAGGCGGGCAACAAAAATAATAAAAGGACTGGATGGACTACAGTACCCAGAAAGATTAGCAAGATTAGGGTTATTTAGTTTAGAGAAAAGACGGCTTCGGGGGGACATAATAAATATGTTTAAATACATCAAAGGTCAATATAGAGATCTCTCCCAAGATTTATTTATACCCAGGCTGTATCTAGAACAAGGGGGCATCCTCTACGTCTTGAGGAACGAAAGTTTCTACATAAACATAGAAAGGGATTCTTTACTGTAAGAGCAGTGAGACTGTGGAACTCTCTGCCAGAGGAACTTGTCATGGTGAATTCACTAACAGAGTTCAAAAAGGGTTTGGATGCATTTCTGGAGCATAATAATATAACAAGTTATAGTGACCAGGATTCTGGAGAAGGGTCTTTGATCCAGGGTTTTTTCCGATTGCCAGATTGGAGTCGGGAAGGAATTTTTTCCCTAAAATGAGGACAATTGGCTTCTACCTCATTGGGGTTTTTTGCCTTCCTCTGGATCAACACCTTAGCACAACAGGCTGAACTGGATGGACGTATCATCTTTTTTCGGCCTTAGAAACTATGAAACTAATCCGAGAAGGACAAGTTCTGGATCTGAAGAGCCTGTAGCACCATTGGGATGTCCTTTGCGGAACGTATCGTCAAGGTTTGTTTAGGTAGGCGCACGTGTAGTGCGAAGGGGTATCCCCAGCGAAAGGGGATATTCCTCTCCCTTAAGACATCCAAGAGCGGTTTTAGAGTGGCTGTCTGAGCAAGAGTCAGGCGGGACAAGTCCTGTAGAATCTGAATGGGTACACCCTGGAAAGACAGAGACTTACGGCACCTAGCCTCAAAGAGAATGTCCTCCTTCATAGCGAAAAAGTGTACCCTGCACACAACGTCCCTTCGCCTAGGATCATCCGGGTTAGGGGGTCTCAGTGCCCTATGAGCCCTGTCCAGTTCGATATGAGCTGCGGGCGGACGCCCTAAGAGGTCATTGAAGATAGCCGTGACCACTGTGAAGATGTCGGCATTAGGAACAGATTCTGGGATGCCCCTGATATGCAGGTTGTTACGCCTGCTGTGATTTTCAATGTCATCCAAATGCTGTTGTATGGCGAATAGTTGAGCCGAGTGTTGCGCCACCTCATCAGAAACCATAGTAAGAGCAGTAGAGGTCTGGGACTGGGCCTGATCCAAGTCATTTACTTTCGTGTGCAAGGAGGACAGGTCTGCCCGCAGCTGGGCGAACTCCCCGGCCATCTGTGTAGACAACGTGGAAATGTCGGTCTTTGAAGGGAGAGATTGCAATAGTAGTTTCAGGTCAGTTAGTGTCACCGGCTTGTTGTCATCCAGAGGAGCTGGGGTGTCACTGATAGGAAAAAAGGAATGCACCTGACCAGGTTGTTGTACCGATGCCCTAAAGATCGCGGCTGTGCCCCGCAGGCTGTCGTACGGGTGTGATTGAGCAGGTGAGGCCATGTGCATTGGCAAAGATCACCCTCCACCGGGCTCAGGGTAGGGTCCAGAGGTTTGTGGTCCACTCGCCGGCAGCAAGCCCTCTGGCGAGGTTGGCATGGCGTGTTGGGGCGACGCCGCCCATGAGGATCCCGTGGACCAGGCGGGGGATCCCGCTGTCATCAGCTGCCTGCCAGTAGCGCTGCTGGGACTCTGAGAGTCTCTGTTGCCTCCTGTGAGCTGCCCAGCCCGCACAAGAGGGGTGCCCAAGGGATCATTGAGAGGCTGGCCAGTGCCCATAGGCTGTGGGGTCTGGGCCACAGGGCTGCACCCCTTAACCTGTGAGGGTGTCAGTGTCCACATGGCTGCAGATGGAGAAGAGGGGTAGGGGCCATCCCTAAGCCCCCTTGCATACTGTGAGGGGTCACTAGCGTTAGCTGCGCTGGGTCACAGCAGGGATCCGACTGCCGCAGGCAGGGGAAGTTCACAGTATGAGCCGGCAGCTCCGGCTGCGCGCGGCTCTCAGCTGAAGATGACTCACCCCGCTGAGTTGGCTGTGCAGGAGCGCCGTCACTGTCCCGGATTGCCGGCGCAGAAGAAGGAGGTCGGGCGCGCGGAGTCTCCGCTTCTGACAGCAGGTACGGCGCCGGGTATTGATGAGGAGTCCCCCGCAGCCTCGGGGATGGTGGGGAAGACAGCACTTCCCTCCGCAGCATGCCGCCGTCCGGAGAGCAGGAGAGGGACGGCGCGCGGCGTTGGCCATCTTGCGGGCCCGCCGGACTGAGGGCCGGGAGCGAGGTTGCCGGCTTAACCGGCGGAAATAAAGATTCAATGCCTCCCTGGATAGGGCTGGAACGCTGGTAGCCCTTGGGCTTCTGTTTTTTAGCAGTTCTGCCCATTTTCAGCCGTGGAGAATGCCTGAACACGCTGACGGACGAGAGGAGCTCAGCAATATGCTTCCTCACACGGCCATTGCTAAGCCACGCCCCCCCCCCACCCCAGAAATCAAATTTTTCACTTTTATGCATGGTGTGCATGGTGCACAACCTGTGCAATGTATGCCATCCTTGAGCAACAGTTCGAGGGGGCATACTGCTGTGCAGGATGTGTGCACACTGCACATTTAGAAGCCCAGATCCTGGATCTAAATGAGCAAGTGGCAACACTGAGATCCATTGCCAACTTGGAAGCAAGCCGGCTGCTCACAGAGCAATCACTCGCAGGTGTAGATACTGGGGAGGGTGGTAGCATTGAGGTGCAGGAACATGAGGCAGCTAGCTGGGTAACAGTCAGAATGAAGGGTAGAGGTAAGAGTGTCAGGGAGGCTAGGTCTGATCTTGTACACCCCAACAAATTTGCAACATTGGTGGATGAGGGGGATATCAGCTCAGAAATAGCATTTCTGCAGCAAGACACTACCCCTGTCTGCGCCAGTAAGATGGGGAATAGGAGTGCAGGTCAGGCTAGACAGGTGCTAGTAGTTGGGGACTCCATTATTAGGGGCACAGACAGGGCAATCTGCCACAAAGACCGGGATCGTCGAACAGTATGTTGTTTACCTGGGGCCCGGGTTCGACATATCACGGATCGGGTTGACAGATTGCTGGGTGGGGCTGGTGAGAATCCAGCTGTCATGGTGCACATTGACACCAATGACAAAGTTAGAGGTAGGTGGAGCATCCTTAAAAATTATTTCGGGGATTTAGGCCAAAAGCTCAGGGCAAGGACCTCCAAGGTAATATTTTCAGAAATATTACCTGTTCCACGGGCCACACCAGAGAGGCAGCGGGAGATTAGAGAGGTGAATAAGTGGCTCAAAAATTGGTGCAGGAAAGAGAGATATGGTTTTTGGAGAACTGGGCTGACTTCTGTCTTGGCTACAGACTATGCTCGGGTTGGGCTGCACCTAAATGGGGAGGGTGCAGCTGTATTGGGGGACAAAATGGCCAGGAAGTTGGAGGAATATTTAAACTAGGGACTGGGGGGGGAGGGTAACTACACATATAGAATGCAAGATAGTGAAGATAGAGAGCTGGGAATTAGGAATAAAACTGGGTGGAGTGGAGGGAGGGGGTGTAGCAATAGATAAAAAGATCAGGGAGAAAGGAATAAAAACTGGAAAATCTCTAAATTGCATGCTGACCAATGCCAGGAGTCTGACCAACAAAATAAATGAACTCGAATTATTAATAGCTGAAGAAAAATATGACATAGTGGGGATAACGGAGACATGGCTGGACGAGAGCTACGACTGGGCGGTTAACTTGCAGGGTTACAGTCTATTTAGAAAGGATCGTAAAGACCGGAAGGGGGGAGGTGTCTGTCTCTATGTAAAATCCTGTCTGAAGCCAACACTGCGGGAAGATATAGGTACAGGTAATGAACATGTGGAATCATTATGGGTAAATATACATGGGGGTAATAACAGTAATAAAATTCTAATAGGAGTCTGCTATAGGCCCCCAAATATAACAGAACCCATGGAAGATGTACTCCTCAGGCAAATAGATGAGGCGGCTAATCAGAATGAGGTTATTATTATGGGCGACTTTAACTATCCAGACATCAATTGGGAATCTGAAACCTGTAGCTCTCACAAAGGAAACAGGTTTTTGACAATAACTAATGATAATTACCTTTGCCAAATGGTGCAAGAACCAACTAGAGGAAAGGCCCTTCTAGACTTAATATTGACTAATAGACCTGACAGAGTAACAAAGGTTCAGGTTGAGGGGCACCTAGGGAATAGTGACCATAATATAATAAATTTCCGTTTATCCTTCAATAGAGTTTTTTGTCAAGGAGCCACAAAAACACTGAATTTTAGGAAGGCTAATTTTATTCTGCTTAGGGAGGCCCTAAACCGTATTGACTGGGACAATGTGTTTAAATATGGCAGAACTAATAATAAATGGGATATTTTTAAAAACATTCTAGGATACCACTGTGAGAGGTACATACCTTATGGTAATAAAAAAATTAGAAACAGGAAAAACCCAATGTGGATCAACAGAGATGTAAAGGAGGCAATAAAAAACAAAAAGAACGCGTTTCAGCTACTAAAACAGGAGGGTAGTGAAGAGGCACTAAGAAGCTATAAGGAAAAGAATAAAGTGTGTAAAATAAAGATAAAGGAAGCAAAGCTGGAGACGGAAAGACATATTGCTATAGAAAAGTAAAAACTAACCCCAAAAATATTTTTTAACTAACTAAATAGTAAAAAGATTAAAACAGAGAATGTTGGCCCTTTGAAAAATACTGAGGGAAAGACTGTAGAGGACAATGAGAAAAAAGCAAACCTATGAAACACTTTTTTCTCCACTGTATTTACCAAGGAGGATGAGCTTCATGTTGAACAGAGGGATGAGGTAAACTCCAACTTAAAAGTTTCTTGTCTAACCCAGGAAGAAGTGCAGCTCCGCCTTAGGAAGATTAAAATAGACAAATTCCCAGGTCCAGATGGCATAGACCCACGTGTACTAAGGGAGTTAAGTGATGTCATAGATAGGCCCCTATCCTTAATATTTATGGACTGTCTAATAACTGGGTATGTCCCAAAGGATTGGCGCATAGCAAATGTGGTGCCAATATTCACAAAGGGGTTAAAAAGTGATCCAGGAAACTATAGGCCGGTAAGCTTAACCTCTGTTGTAGGTAAAATGTATGAAGGTTTTCTCAGAGATGCTATCCTGGAGTATCTCACTGACAATAAATGTATAATAACGCCGTTCCAGCATGGGTTTATGAAGGATCGGTCCTGTCAGACTAATCTCATCAGCTTCTATGAGGAAGTCCGTTCCAGACTGGATCGGGGTGAGGCACTGGATGTCATATATCTAGATTTTTCTAAAGCATTTGATATGGTGCCACATAAAAGGATGGTAAATAAAATGAGAATGCTTGGACTGGGGGAAAATGTGTGCAAGTGGGTAGGCAACTGGCTCACTGAGTAGTGATTAAGGAGTAGTAATTAACGGTACATACTCAGACTGGATCGCTGTTACTAGTGGGGTACCACAAGGGTCAGTATTGGGCCCTATCCTCTTCAACATTTTCATTAATGATCTTACACAGGGATTGCACAGTAGAATATCGATCTTTGCAGACAATACTAAGCTCTGTAAAGTAATCAACACAATAGAGGATAATGTGTTGTTACAAAGGGATATGGATAAGTTGGAGGGCTGGGAGGAAATGGCAGATGAGGTTTAATACAGATAAATGCAAGGTTATGCACATGGGAAAGAGAAATCCATTACATGACTACATGTTCAATGGAAAAAGGCTGGGTAAAAGTGACATGGAGAAGGATTTGGGAATCCTGGTGGACAGTAAACTTAATTGTAGCAGCCAGTGTCAGACAGCAGCTGCCAAGGCAAATAGGATCATGGGGTGCATTAAAAGGGGCATAGATGCACATGATGAGAACATTATTCACCCATTATACAAGTCACTGGTAGACACACATGGAATATTGTGTACAGTTTTGGCACCAGTTGCACAGGAAAGACAATGTAGAGCTTGAACAGGTACAGAGGTGGGCAACAAAAATAATAAAAGGACTGGGTGGACTACAGTACCCAGAAAGATTAGCAAGATTAGGGTTATTTAGTTTACAGAAAAGACGGCTTCGGGGGGACATAATAAATGTTTAAATACATCAAAGGTCAATATAGAGATCTCTCCCAAGATTTATTTATATCCAGGGCTATATCTAGAACAAGGGGGCATCCTCTACGTCTTGAGGAAAGTAAGTTTCTACATAAACATAGAAAGGGATTCTTTACTGTAAGAGACTATGGAATTCTCTGCCAGAGGGACTTGTCATGGTGAATTCAATAACGGCGTTCAAAAATGGTTTGGATGCATTTCTGGAGCGTAATAATATAACAAGTTATAGTGTCTACGATTCAGGAGAGGGGTCATTGATCCAGGGATTTTTCCGATTGCCAGATTGGAGTTGGGAAGGAATTTTTCCCTACAATGAGGAAAATTGGCTTCTAC
This sequence comes from Phyllomedusa bahiana, assembly GCA_025379985.1. Lineage (NCBI taxonomy): Eukaryota > Metazoa > Chordata > Amphibia > Anura > Hylidae > Phyllomedusa > Phyllomedusa bahiana. The sequence continues at coordinate 4,965 of JAODAL010018667.1, read as the reverse complement.
CTCATTGGGGGTTTTTGCCTTCCTCTGGATCAACACCTTAGCACAACAGGCTGAACTGGATGGACATCTTGTCTTTTTTTCGGCCTTACAAACTATGAAACTATGTTATTGTGCAGTTAGATGGCGTAAATACGCAAAAATGTCGGTTTGCATTTTTCACCTTTTTAATCCGCAATTATCTGTTTAATTTTATGAAACGTCTGAGAGGTCAAAATTTTAATGACTCTCCTTATAATGTTCCTTGAGGTGTGTACTTTCTAAAATGGGGTCACTTTTGGGTGTTGCATAATTTTAGTTCACAGCATGTGCACTTGTCAGCACATGCTGTTTATTTCACAAAATAGGCGTGCCCAGCACAAGGCCGCTGTGTCTTCTCTGTGGCGTGCAAAAGGGGCCAGCCAATGAGGAGACATGGCAGAAACACTAGAAATCTAATTTTTCACTTTTGCGCATGACGTGCCGATGTTATAGTGACAAGACGTGGCATAAATACAGGCTAATTATGATTTGCACGTTATACCTCTACATGCAAAATTTAAAAAAAAATGACAAAAAGCATCTGTGGAATTAAAATGCACACTTTACCCCTAGATATATTTGACGAGGGGTTTAGTTTCCAAGAAGGAGTCACTTTTAGGGGATTTCCTCTGTTCTGGTACTTGCGGGTCTTGCAAATACAATATGTGGGACTCTGACTATCTCGGCTTTTCTGCACTCCAAAAGCCAAATAGAGCTCCTTCCCTCCATGAAGTCCTTTGTTTTTAGAGGTCGTTTTTAGCATCTTTTAGGGGTCAGCAAACCTGATGATAGTGCCTAGAAAATATCGTAATAAAATGCTAGCTCCATAATCCAGTAGGCTCCTTCAATTTTGAGGCCTGTGGTTGAGTCAGATAATATACTAGAGCCATATATGGTATATTTCTAAAAACATATTCAGGTAAACAAATATTGAGTTGTGTTTCTCTGTTAAATACTATTTTTTTTTCATAAAGTAATGGATTAACATTTTAAATCGGCAAAAAAGAAAAAATGAAATTTTGGGATTTTACCTCCACTTTTTTCTTTAATTCCTGTGAAACACCTAAAGAGTTAACAGACTTTTTAAGTGCTGTTTTAAATACCTTGAAGGGTGTAGTTTCTTAAATGGGATGATTTATGGGGGTGTCTAACATATAAGCCCCTCAATTCCACATCTGAACTGTAGTCCCTAAAAAAAATTCTGTGTTAGCACATATTACAGAAAATTGCAATCAAACTTGTAAGCCTCCTAACTTCACTATAAAATGCTAAATATATTTTAAAAATTATACCAATATAAAGTAGACATATGGTAGAGACTAAAGCGCAATATGTCACGAGACAATAGTCTCTGAATCACATGGATAGGTAAAAGTATCAAAAAGTTCTTCGAACAAAAAGTAACACATGTCAGATTTCAAAAATGGGGCTCTTGTCAGGAAGGTCAAAACTAGCTGTGTCCTTTAACCCCTTCACGACCCTGGACGTATGCATACGTCCAGGTGGTTTGTGGGTTCACACACCTGGACGTATGCATATGTCCTGGAGATCGTGCGAACTCTGCTTTAGAGTATATTACTGCTGACATCCCACAGCATCGGCCCCGACCGGAGATCACTCCGGGAGAGGGGGGGGGGGTTTAACCCCTCAATTATCACGACCGATAGGTTGCAGGTTGCAATAACTAAGGGAGACACAGGAGGAGCGATCTCCTCCTGCGTCTGTCTACGACATAGCCGCACGATCGTGCAGCTGCTGTCGCTTAGCAGACAGCTTGGAAGGTTTAGAATGCCTTCCGGGCTGTCTGTGACATCACCATGCCTGGCCGTGCCCTGTGGGCATTGCCGGGCATCGTGACTGACAGTTGCATAGAGACCAATACACAGCAATAAGCTGTGTATTAATTTCTGTTATAAAAATGATTTTCCCTATGGGGAAACGTAAGAAAAAGGAGAAAAAGTAAAAAAATAAGTGAAAAACAGTAAAACACAAACACGAAAAATAAAATAAAAACATGTATATCGCCTTTTTCCCCTTTACAAGCGCCAATCACCCAAAAAAGATCAAAAATAAATAAAGTACCCATAATTGGTATTGCCGCCTGCGTATCGACCCGCCCTATAAATATGTCACGTAAATTAACCCGCACGATGAACGCCGTAAAAAAAACCCCAAAATAAGCAGTCACAGAATTGCGATTTTTGTTCATCCCGCAGCATATACAATGGGATAAACAGCGATCAAAAACTCATATAAACACCAAAGTGGTGCCAATTAAAACGTCAGTTCATCCCGCATAAAAAAGCGCTTACACAGCTCTGAATACGGAAAAATAAAAAAGTTATGGCTATCAGAAGACAGCGATGCATAAATATTGTTTTACACAATAAACACTTTTTTTTTTTATATAGAAATTCAACATTAAAAAAAACATATAAATTTGGTATCCCAGTAATCCTATCGACCCACAGAATAAAACTAACTTGTCACAGATACTGCACGGTGAGCGCTGTTAAAAAATAAAAATAAAAAAACACTACTAGGATTGCAGTATTTTCTTCACCCTGCCTTCCAAAAAATGATACCAATAAAAACCGTCGACTCAAAAACAAGCCCCTACACAGCTCCGTACACAGAAAAATAAATAAGTTATGGCTCTCGGACTATGGCAATGCAAAAACATGTTTTCCTGTTTAAATAAGTGTTTTTATTCTGCAAAAACAGTAAAACATAAAAAAATATACAAATTGGAATTCACTGTAATCGTATCAACCTGCTGAGTAAAACTAGCATGTTATTTATACCGCATGGTGACCGCTGTAAAAAATAAAAATTAAAAAACACGACCAGGATTGCTGTATTTTGTTCAAAACGCCTCGCAAAATCCTTAATAAAAAGTGATCAAAGAGTCATATGAACTCCATAATGGTACTTATAAAAACGTCGAATTATCCCGCAAAAAAAAAAGCCCCTACAAAGCTCCGTACACAGCAAAATAAAAAAGTTATGGCTATCAGACTATGACGACATAACAGCGCAGTTTTTTATAAACACATTTATATTGTGTAAAAGTAATAAAACATAAACTATATCAAATTTAAATCGTTGCAATTGTACTGACCCCCATAGTACAGTTATCATGTCATTTATACCACGCGACAAAGGCTGTAAAATTGAAGCCCAAAAAACATGGTGGAACTGTGTTTTTTCCTCTCCATTTTCACGGCCCAGTGCTAAAAAAAACTATGGAACACCTTGCACCCAAAATGCACAATACACCACTTGATGAGATCCACGAGTGGAGTTGAATCCAAAATGGGGCGACTTCTGGAAGTTTTACCTGTTATGCTACTTTGGGGGCTTTGGAAATGAGACATGGCACCCACCAAAATCTGTATTCCAAAAGCCAAATAGCGCTCCCTCCCTTATATACCCTGCCATGCGTCCAAACAGCAGTTTACACCCACATATGGAGTATTGCCAAACTTGGAAGAAATTGTGCAACAAAATTTGGGGGGGCTTTGTTTCCAGGATTCCTTGTAAAAATGAAACATTTTAAGCTAAAATTGCAGATTGTTGGGAAAAAATATTTTTTTAATTTTCAGAGCCCAATGCTAAAAATAATTTGTTAAACACCTGTTCAATATACTGACTGCACCCCTGGATATTTTCCTTAGGGGCTGTAGTTTCCAATATGGGGTCTTTTTAGAGGTGTTTATTAAGTTTTAGCCCCTTAGGTTGTCCGCAAAACTGAAATGGCGAATTAATAAAATTGTATTGAAAATGAGATCCCGGAGTCCAGTAGGTGCTCCTCTTACTCTGAGGCTTGTGGTTGAGCCAAATAACGCACTAGGGACACATATGGGATATCTCTGAAAACGGCAGAATCTGCTGAATCACTATTAAGTTGCATTTACCTGGTCACATGTACCGTGTTCCAGTGAAAAATGGATAAAAAATTAAAATCTGCAAAAAAAAGTGAAATTTTGAAATTTCACCTCCACTTTGCCTTAATTTCTGTGAAATACCTAAAGGGTTAACAAGCTTCCTAAACACGTGTTTTGCCACGATCTCATTTCATACCTCCTGTATCCAGCTCTTGAGCTCTGTGTGCTCAGAAGGGGGTGAGTGTGATTTGTTTGAATTGCATATTATGTGACTCTGCATGGTGACGACATCATGTCTTTCCTCTTTAGTCTAAGAAAGGTCTGTTTATGTGTAGAACTGTAAGTAGCTACATTGTAGCTCAGAGGTAAAACTTTTGCCTCCAGGCACAAGGGTCCTCGGTTCAAATCCCTGCAGGAACCAAACCTGTGGATTTTATTTCTCTATATCAATGCACATACCTGATTGAGGTTTCTTGTTTTAATTTATTTGCATTGTTTGACTAATTACTACGAAGTACAGAAGACAGGAGTAGAATGACAGCACCTGGGGTTTGAACTGCCTGAGAGGAGAGGTGATGTCTGACCAGGAATGAGAAGCTCAGCCCTGGTCGTATCCCCTGGAGACGAGCTGTAAACAATGGATCACTAAAGGAGCAGCCAAGACAAAAATGGTCCAGAATTTTTAATAATGATGAATGGTGAAAATGTTTGTTTCATTTACAAACTTTCCACATCAATTTTACTTCGTGGCAAAACCGCTTTAAGGGGTGTAGTTTCTTAGATATCCACATAAATGAATTCATCTAACATGCAAAGTCCCGTCAGAACTGGACTGGTCCCTAAAAAAATGTATATTACAAATTTTCTTGAAAATGTGAGAAATGACTACTACATTTTTAAGCCCTCAAATGTCGTAAAAAAATAAAAAGACATTTAAAAAATGATGCAAACCTACAGTAGAGATATGGTCGATGCTAGTTATAAACTATTTTATGGTGAATAATTATCTGTCTTGCATGCAGAAATTTTAAACTTTTAAAAAAGACAAAATTTTTCCAAA